>ML836942.1:0-11409 GCA_009831015.1 Picea engelmannii | reverse complement strand
CACTTTTCCCAATGGGTTTGTTGATCCATTACATACATCCTAAACATGTCTTCCATCACCTAACTAACTCTCTCTCTTTGCCCATCCATTTCAGGATGATAAGCAGTGCTTAAATGCAACTAAATCCCAGGTGTTGACTATAATCTTGTCCAAATCCTAGACGTAAAACAAGAGTCTCTATTCAAGATTATGTTCTTGGGAAACTTGTCGAGATGAATAATCTCACTAAAAAACATTTGCACGACATCAACGATGTCAGAAATTTCCTTCACTATAGTAAAATGAGTGCTTTTGGTTAGTTTATCAACTATGACCAAAATGGCATTGTGCCTTTGTGGCGTGAAAGGCAATCCTACAACAAAATTCATGAAAATGACTTCCTATTTTGACTTTGGGATGTCATGTGATTGTAAAAGTCCTTCTAGGTGGTGGTGTTTCACCTTCCCCATTGACATTGAGGCATTTAGGCTCTAGATGCTTCCCATTCCAAAGTACTAATATATCCTTCAAATACCAATTACCTCAAGAAGTTGTTCTAAAACTCGTTCCTTTAAATTTACATTTAAGGGTACGAAAAAGAATATTCTCAACCTCCTACTCAGGTAATTAGCCATTGTGTTCTCCTTTCCCTTGATGTACAAAATCCTTAAATTATAATCACTTATAAGCTCACTCTGTAGCCTTTGCTTGGTGTTTAGATCCCTTTGCATGAAGATGTACTGCAATCTTTGGTGATCGATTTTAATCACAAAGCTTCACCCAACCAAATAATGCCTCTAAAGTTTTAGAGCCAACATAACTATTGCCATCTCTGAATCATGTGTGGCATAATTCTCCTCATGAAGTTTCAACATCCCTTGTGTGTAATCTATCACTCCACCATCTTGCATTAACACAACACCCAACCCTTCTTTTGAGGCATTGGTGCAAGTATAAAAGTCCTTATTGATACTAGGCACTCATAGGATTAGTGCACCAATTAATAATATTTTAAGCTTGGGAATGTTGCATCACATTCACCAATCCATTCATATCTTATTCCTTTGCACTGTTGATTTTTCATATGAGATGATACGAGATAGGTATATTATTACAATGATGAGTGTTCCATATATAGAGAACATATGGTGACCATCCATGAAAGGATGTGTCCCTTGGATAATAAATAACTACTTATTTATTATATATATTTATACCTTGTATTATAAATATCATGTCATATATTATATGATATTATATATATATATTATATCTGGAAGAATGTCTTTCTGATGTTGTCCAAACATCAACACTCCCTCTCAATGAGGGAGACATTCTTCATCATGCCAAAGCTTGTTTCTGAAGTATACAAACTTCACCTTAGACTCATGACACTTGTGTGTCAGTGTTGGGAGATGTCTCTCTCCCACCTGAACCAAGGGGAAATTTCTTCTGCGGCTCTCCCTCTGAGCTAATTGACTCTCTATGAGATCAATCTCACTCTGGGTCTGCATGTGAAAGCCTCTATCATCTTGAGTCTTTATCATTCCTTATCAAATCACCGTGACTAGGACAAAGACCACACCAGGGTCGTTCACCACAGGTACACCCCTGTGAGTGAATGTCAACCCGATGCTAACTGACACGTGGAAAGCACCTCGAGTCCATATTATTCCTTGTCATGATCAAGGAACGACTACACCTGGGCCCATTTACCACAAGTACACTTTTGTGATAAATGTATCATATCTCCCTTGGTCTGCAACCCAATCTAGGAGAAGGTCCAATCGATGCTTACTCGAGATATTGTAGCAAAAGGTTTTTCACACATGGCACTCCCATCTGGACTTCTAGAGGCTACTCCCTCTAGAAACACCAAGGTCAACTCCCTTGACGTGTTCTCATGTGCTCTCCATAAGGGATGTGTCCTCATGTACTCTCCACAAGGGATGTTGGGCTATAAGCCCAAACCCACTTATCCCTCTCATATAAGTGTCCTCACATATCAACTCAACTCAGTCACATAGAAGTACGACCTGAAGATTGTCTCAAGAAGCTGCAAACCTCGACACTCCCTCTCGACAAGGGAGGCATTCTCTACCACACCAAGTCTGTCATGTAAGTACTCGAACTTCATCCTGATAAGGGGTTTGGTAAGAACATAACAACTTGTTCATCTGTAGGAAGGTACTGCCTTCCTCTACACCATGTCTCGGATGTAATGGTACTTGATCTCAATGTGTTTCAATTTGTCGTGAAACATTGGATTCTCTGAGAGCTTCACCCAACTTTGGTTATCACAACGAATAACGATGGAATCTAGTACATGTCTAAATAAATCTTCAAGAATCTTGCAAAGCCACACTGCTTCGCAGACCACCATGCTCAATGTAATGTACTCTGCTTCTGCGGTGCTCAAAACCATAGAAGTCTGTTTCTTGCTACACCAGGAAACCATGGCAAATACCAAAGTGAAGCAACACCTCAAGGTGTTCTTCCTGTCCATTATGCTCCCTACCCAATCAGAGTCAGTATATCCCTACAATCTCATGTCAATACTAGAAGTATATCTTAGACCATGTCCAACTGTGCCTCGCAGGTATCTCAACACATGCTTCGCAACAATCCAGTGTGTTTGTCTCGATTGACTAATAAACTGGTTAAGTGCACTCACTACATAGAAAATATCTAATTAGGTTTTAACCAGATACATCAATGATCCAATCAGCTGTCTATACAGGGTCATATCAATCTTGTCAGAATTGGAAGAAGACACCCTAGTTTCTTCAAATTCATCACCATTCGTGTAGCCATGGGATTACATTTCAACATCCCAAACTTCTTCAATATCTCAACTATGTACTTCCCCAAACTCAAGAAGATCTCATCAGTTCTCTGCCACACCTTTGGTCCCAAGAACTAGTGCATCATACCAAGGTCCTTCATCTCAAACTCAAAGGCCAACACATACTTGCATTCAACAATAAGGCTCTATGTACCGGTTGAGGAATAAATCATCAACATAGAGGACCCAAATCAGGGACTCGCCATTAACAACCTTGTACTATAGGTTGGGATCATCAACACTTTTGCTAAATCCCAAACTCATCAGGTGTCCATCAATCCTCGCATACCAAGCTCGAGGTGCTTGCTTGAGTCCATACAAGGCCTTCTTCAACCTACACACATGAGACTCCTTCTCATGTATCATGAAACCATTTGGTTTCTCAATGTATACTTCTTCCTCAATCTCTCCATTGAGAAAGGTTGTCTTCACATACATCTGATGTAGTCTCCAACCCATGGATGTTGCAAGGGCAATAATCGTCCGAATAGAAATGTATCGAGAAACATGAGCAAATGTCTCCTCATAATCTATTCCCTCCACCTGAGAGAATCCTCTAGCAACAAATCTCGTTTTATGCTTCTCGATGCTCCGGTCAGTTGCGTGTTTGATATTATAGATCCACTTGGAAGTCACTACAGACTTCCCCTAAGGTCTCAGAAAAATATCCCACACATCATTCTTCATGATGGACCGATACTCCTCCATCATGTCATCTCTCCATACTAGCTGACTAGATGCCTCCTCACAACAAGAAGGATCAAAATCAATGATGTGGCCCATAGTTGCGACATAGCACGAATATCTTTGAGGTCTCTTTCTCTCTCTAAAGGTACCACGAGGAGCTACATGTCCTTATGCCTCCTGCAGAGTCTAACGATCCCATGCAGGTCTCTTCTAACCTACTGCAATATCTCTAGGAACATCAACTAGAGCTATAGGATCAACGAGATCAATTGGATCAATAGGCTCAATTGTCTCCCTCTGAACTATTGGAGGGTGAGGGGGAGAAGGCACCATCTCTTCCTATCTCTCACTATCATTCTCCATGTGAGATCCTCTAGATCTCCACAAGGCTACCTCCTCCTCAAAGGTAACATCTCTGCTCACCTCAATCTGTCTCTAACTAGGGATGTAGATATGGTATGCCTTTGAAGACTCATTGTACCCCACAAATGTACCCTTTCTGCCTGAAGGGTCTAGCTTGGTCCTTTTCTCCTCGGGTACATGAATGTATACTAGACACCAAAATATCCTGAAGTGTCCAACCTCAAGCTTCACTTTGGTGAAGGCCTCCTCGGGAGTCATGTTCCTCAAAGTCTTCTGAGGACTTCTGTTATGAACATACATTGCAGTCATGGATGCCTCTACCCACATAAACATAGGTAAATGTTGATCATGAATCATCGTCTTGACTGCCTCAATAATAGATATGTTCTTCCTCTTTGCAACCCCATTATGTCGAGGGTTGTAAGGAACGATGCACTCCCTCTTGATCCCTGCCTCAATGCAAAAATCACTAAAATCCTAGGAGGTGTATTCTCCTCCATTATATGATCTCAACACTTTGATCTTCTTTCCGGTCAAGTTTTCGACTTGTGCTCTATACTCTTGAAATCTGACAAGGACTCCATCCTTGGTCTTCAAGAAGTAAATCAAAGTCTTCCGAGAGTGGTCATCAATGAATATCACATAGTATAAGTATCCACTCAAGGAAGCAATTGTCATGGGTCCACATAAATTTGTACCAAGTCTAATATCCTCTTAGTTCTTCTGTCACTGCTCGCAACATAGAAGGATCCACCAAATCTGATTCAGAGTCTCTCAATTTCTTTTGGTTCGTCACCATGGGAGTGATCATGGACTTGCAGTCCATCATCCCAAATCTTTGAAGGATCGTGATAACATACTTCCCTTGACCAAGCAAGATCTCACATGGCTTCTGCCATACTTCTAATCCCAAATAATAATGCATTAAACCAAGATCCTTCATTTCGAACTTTAGGGGTCAGTTCCCTTTTTCACTATAGAAAACCATGCTTGTCCAATATGCCTCACTGGCTACTCCCTCTTTCTAGGAGAACCCTCTTTATCTTGTTAAAATCGATTGCAATTCAATGTGTTGTAAGCTCTAAACTATATCACATGCACATCTTATATTCATTATTTCGATCCTATGTCTCTTTCATCCATGAAATCACATGGCTTCTACAATCATTATAGACCAAACTTGCATGCTTGAGAAGGTTGATTCATTGCTTACAAAACTCAAACAAGAATGCAAAACTATAGGACTAATGCCAAAAATCTGCAAAATTTAATATGTAGGATACAAAGAGAAACTTGTCACTATAACTCATTGGTGTCGAGCTCATGCATCCACTTGTCCATCCATTACACATACCCATTGACTTTGAGACTCATGCCATTGAGTGTTACAGACCACAACAAAATCCTAACCTTGGTGGACAACTTAATGCTTCTTCAAGCTATGAAGATTTCCCGACGCCAGAGAATGAATTACATGGCTAGTTCACTCTTTTAGTGCCTCTTCGAAGCTCTTGACATCTAGGTTAGCTTTGTAGGCTTGCACATAGACCCTCAACTGCATAGAATATTTCATCTTTTCCACAATCAACCAGTGCTCCATTCATGATAAAACCCTCAACATGGAAAGTTTTTGCAGCTACGTCACCACAATAATGACTTTGGATGGAGGTGGGCTTTAGCGCCAGAAATTTCCCTCACCGACGTGTCCAAGCATGATTTCAGCCTCCCTTTGTCTCGAGGGTGTTCCCTACTGGTGAACTCCCTTCCTTGGCACATGAAGTCAAGGATCACGCGGTGGAACGATGATCCCTTGTAGTGCAATGACTTCTTGGATTTCTCGATGCCAATCTCGTCGGTGCACAATGCTCAAAGTTCTTTGTCGTCTTAGGCATTACTTGGTGAAAAGTTGCATCATGATTCTTCCGGTGGGTGCACTCCTGACAGACCATATGCAGAAGACATCTAATCATAGGACTTTAGTCATGTTGGGTGTATGATGGCCATGACCCTCTTCTAACGACCAGAAAAAAAATATTAACGTGACCTTCTCTGACAATGTCTTTGCTAATGCATACCACAACTTCAATTTCCTACAAATATTTGCATCACTCCAATGCCTTTCATCAACAAAATTAACCTTGTATTCTCCTTTCCTAGATCCACTTGGATTTTGCGGTGCACATAGTCACAACCATGAGAGACTTCACATAGCTAAAACAAGAAGAAACTTTCTTTCAGGATATTGGGCCCTCCCGTGAGGGAGTTAGCCTAGTCTTGCTATGATACCATGTTGATTTTTCATATGAGATAGGTATATTATTACAATGATGAGTGTTCCATATATAGAGAACATATGGTGACCATCCATGAAAGGATGCATCCATTGGATAATAAATAACTACTTATTTATTATATATATTTATACCTTGTATTATAAATATCATGTCATATATTATATGATATTTTATATATTTTATATCTAGAAGAATGTCTTCCCGATGTTGTCCAAACATCAACATGCACTACAAGGTAGTTATTGGGCTTGTGGTTTTAGAGAATCCTTCCACAAACCTTTATATCCAATTAAAGCCATGAAACAACACACCTCATGAGGTTTTTTGGGCATTGGCCATTCCAAGATGGCCTTGACCTTCTCCGGGTCCATAGAGTTTATGTCTCCAAAAACAATATTCCCCAGGTAGTGGATATCCTTCTAGAAGAAAGAGCATTTCAATATCTTTCCATACAATTTTTGTTTACTCAAACACAACAATACAAAATGAAACACACATGAAAATATCTACAAAGAGCACGATAATACAATGAAAACCCAACTTTTATTAATGAATAAAATAGCAAAATACTATAGAACACAAACTGGCTAGAATGGTGGTAGCTTATCTCTGAAGAGAGATAGATATCGGCTATGCTCATTCACAAAAGATGATAGAAGAGGTCGAAAGAATGGAATTTTAACTTAAATCAAGAACCCTAAAGGTCCAAAACCCCAACCCTATAAGGTGAAACGCCAAAAGTTTTTTTTGGGTCCGAGGTGGTTAGTTTCTACATCAACTTCCCCAGGGCACAACTTTTGCATACAATCTCCATTTGGAGTGCATAATAGCTCAATGGAAAGATCTAACTAAGGACTACAATGTTGTTTCATGGCCTGGGCTTGTCAAAAGCAAGCCCGTGCTCGTGAATTTCCTATAAAATATCATTTAGGGCCTCAAAACGACCCCGAAAATTTAGGACCCAGAAATCCTAAAAGATCGTAACAAAACTTCCAAGATGGAGAACTGTGTTGAGTCAATGCAAGAGGTGGGTGTCCACCAATATCTACATGGATCAGTGCTCCTCGATCTGTTTTTCATTTTTAGAATAGATGAGGATAATATCCAAGAAAATTACTCTTTTTCATTTCTTGCTAAGCTTGGTAGTGCATATTTTGTTTTTGTATCTACTTTTCACTCCACTCGAGAAGCTCTAGGGGTTGCTTACAAACCACCCACTCTTGAAGATTTTTGTGATTCTTTAATTAGAGAGTAAGATAAGCTCTTGCATCTTGGAGTGATCAACAATGCAGGTACATCTAACAAAGCCTTAGTGGCCCAACATAAGGATAAATCCAAGCATCCAAAAAAGCAACATCCTCACAAGAACAAGCAAAAAAGGGTCCCAAACCCTCTTATCTAGCCCCTACTCCTAACGGTGACAAAGGAACACAACAAAAAAGTAATAAGACTAAGATACATTGCAATTTTTGTGGGGGAGATGGTCATGTGGAGTCTAAATGTTTTAAGAAGATGGGGGCCTTGGAAGCATCAATGAAGAAGCACAACATCAATCTTAATTATTGTTATTCTAACTCTCCTTCTCATGGACATGCACTTTCTGCTTCTGGTTTTTCCTTCAATGCAACATCTACTTCTTCTTCTAATGAGCTCCTTGTTGATTTTGGAGCATCTTATCATATGGCTAAGGACAAAACCAATTTTTTTTGCTCTTAATGAATGTATCACCAAATAAATATTTGTTGTTGATGATAGATCTCTTAGTGTTGTAGGGTCTCGAATAGTTCAACTAGATGGTGAACATATTAATGATGTATTATGTGTTCCAAGTCTCTCCTACAATATTCTATTAGTATATAAAATCACTCATTCAGGTGAAGGTTAAACAATAGAATTTTCACCTCACCAAGTTGTAATCAAGGATTTAAAATATCCTAAACATGTCATAGAAACTGGATTGTTCATCATATTACCATATTGTACAGATTTGAAAACTTTGGGTCATCATATTTTCCATCAATTTTTATTTCTCAGAGCGATGACTTGAACAAACTTTGGCATGAGCTATTTGGTCGTCTAAACTATCGCTCATTGCAACAACTATATAAACAAAACATGGTGACTAGTCTTCCTCTTGTTTCTTACAGAGATGGTGATTGTCCCAAGTGTGTTCTCAAAAAACATCATTGGCACAACTTTGACAAGCATGCCTCTTATAACACCTTGACCCCCTTTTAGCTTGTTCATAGTGATTTGTGTGGTCCACTTTCTTCTCCTTCTTTCTTTGGGTTTAAATACTTCTTAACTTCTATTGATGACTTATCCATATGCACCTGGCTTTATTTCTTAAAACTTATGAGTGAAGTTTTTCACATGTTTTTGGCCTACAAGGTCCTTGTAGTAAAAAAAATTGGACACAAACAACATAAGTTAAGAATAGATAGTGGAGGCAAATATCTTAACAACAAATTTACAACTTACTACATTGGCATTCGAATGAAACATACTATATATACACCATAGAGAAATGGTGTTTTTGAGAGAAAGAATTGCACATTAAATAAATGAAAAACTGCATTCTCCCATCTAAGGGATTAAGTCCTTGTTTTTGGGTGGAAGTCATTAATTGTGTCAATTACATAGTCAATTGAACTCCCACAAAGGATTTAAAATATATAACAATAGAAGAAGCATGAAGTAAAATTAAACCAAACATAAGCCATTTCCATGTGTTTGGTAGCTAAGCACGAGCTCACATTCCCAATGAGAAAAGGAAAGCATTACAACCTAAAAGTAAGAAGTGCATTTTTGTTGGATATTATGAAAATGCAAAAGGCTATAGACTTCTTCAACCTCATTCCAATGAAATTATTAATAAGAGAGATGTTAAGTTTGATGAAGGTCTCTTAGCCTACATGCCTAATTCAACATTTGTGCCATCTTCGACCTGCATGCCTAATTCGACGTTTGTGCCATCTTCGATCTACAAGCCTAATTCATCGTTTATGCCATCTTCAACCTGCAAGCCATCTTTGGCATCTATGCCATCGTTTATTCCCAACTTTTTTTGTTAATGGTCCTATTTTGGTTTCTTCTTTAGTTGATGACAACAAGGATGAAAATCTACCTCTTCCTACTCACCTTCCTCTAGCTGGGTCCATTGAATATGAACCCGCACCAACACCACTATTTCCCAAATGGGTTCGTACAACATGAGAGACAACTAGTGATCTTGTTGGTGATCCTACAAATTAGCATTGTACATGTTCACAATTCCAGTGAGCCTCCTCTCTTTTGGCTCGAGTTTTGGAGACTTGTGATCCATAAACATTTACAAAAGCTTTCAGCGATCAAGATTGTGACACAACAATGAATGAAGAATACCATTTCTTAATGAAAAACGATACTTGGGATCTTGTGCCTCTTTTGAAAGGAAGAAAATGTGTCAGATGTAAATGGGTTTATAAAACTAAGTATGCATTAGATGGAAATGTTGAAAGACACGAGCCTCGATTTGTTGCCAAAGGATTTTCTCAAGTTGAAGGGATTGACTATAATGAAACCTTTTCCCCCGTAGACAAAACAAATTCCATCCACCTTGTTCCATACCTTGTCACCTCACATAAATGGGAGGTCCATCAAATAAATGCTAAGTCTACTTTCTTGCATGGGGATTTGCAAGAAGAAGTTTACATGGAACAACTTCCTGGTTATGTTCAAAATGACTCCAACCTTGTTTGTTGCCTTAAGAAATCTCTCTATGGTTTAAAGCAAGCTCCCTGAGTTTTGTATGTTAGAATGAAAAGCTTTATTCTTGACACTATATTTTCTAGATTTTATTTTATTTTAATATTAGAAAAAATAAGCATTTTCAATGTTAATATTTATAAAAAAAAATAAATTATTATGCTTTTTCAATGAAAATATTCATTAATATATAGAAGTTAAAAAAAAACATTATTTTCATTGGTTTAAGTTTTTTTTTTAATTATTATTATTATTTTAATTTATTTATTTTTTTTTCCTTATTTTTTATAATTTTATTTGCATTAGTGTCAGATTTTTAGGCACTAGGCTGAAAATTTGCAATTTTAAGCTAGAAAAAAAGAAGCGAATGTGCTACTTATAATAACATGTTTAAATTTGTATGTTCATTTTATGGTTTTGATTCACAACTATATCAATTGTCAAGGGCACGGTTTTAAGCAAGTTAAAATGTTGACCTAAAAGAAAAGGGGGTGCTATTGGTAACATCGCTTTTAGTTTCGAGGGTCGATTTTAAGGTTTTTGTTCGAAATGGTACTGGTGTTGATTCAAAATCTTGTCCCTATTATTAAAAGCCTAAAAATGATTGCAAGGCCTATCTCTACTTATGATATAATATTAATAGGTGGGGTCCCCTATAAGAAAACACACAAATGATTATTTTCAAGCATTTTTCTCGGGACACTTACATATTTGCATATAAGTAGTATTATGATGAAGCTTCAAAATTTATGGTTTGTTGATCTGCATTTTTTATTACACTTGAGTAGATGATAAAATGGGTTTGTTGAACTTCACTTCGGTGCATATTATGATGATAACTTATTTTCATCCTTATTTAATTTGGAGACATGGTACTTGTGAAATATGCAAAATGTATGATCTGCCCTACTCATATGATTACATAGTGCTCATGAATTCAAAACGTATAAACCTTATAGTTTATATTGCCTATACAAAATTGACATATATGCAATGGGGTCAAAGTGTGACAAGTAAAAGAATGGTTACAAACGATATACACGTGGGAAGTTTTCATTCATATACAAAATCTTGTTATATGGTCATGTTATGCACAAAAGCTATGGTTATATGATTCTCAAAACTCATGTTGCAACAATGGTGATAAACAAAAGGTGATGATAAGTATTAAGTTTTGATATATGGTATCAATTTTAAATTGTACATGTGATTTGATTGACATACAATATGTCATTAGTTATAAGTGTTGGCCCGCTCATATGAGTATACGGGTCAATTCGATTGATGATCATTAAATGGCATATATCTAGAGTACATATAGCACATGGTATTATGTTGTGTGTTTATTTGGTGATGTGACCTGGTAGTGACACACATGGTATAATTTTATTGTTATATTGAGTTGGCATACACATATGTAGTAGATATAGCACATGGTATTATGTTGTGTGTTTATTTGGTGATGTGACCTGGCAGTGACACACATGGTATAAT
>ML836941.1:6237-24470 GCA_009831015.1 Picea engelmannii | reverse complement strand
CTATTGAAATATGTGTCTTTTATCAAGGATGAACAGGTGAATATTCAAATGTACCTAAGTGGGGTCCCATCATCTATTAGCGATAATATACAATATGACGATCCCAAGACATTGGAGGAAACTATAAGGAGAGATAAATGTCTCTATGATCAACAAAGGGGAAGACAGAATTTCCAAAATGCTTGGGAAGACAAGATGAAAAGCAAGGTGGAACATAGGAAGAAGGTGACTAAGCCATAATTTTTCAGAAATACTGCTCAAGGAAAGCCAACTTTCAAGGAGCCGTAAAAGACTGAGGCAATGGAAACCAGGCCAAGGCAGCAACTAATGAAGTGTTCAGGTTGCGATGGAAACCATATGTTTAGAGATTTCCCTCAAAGATAGGAAAAAATGAGGATTGCACACATTGTATGGAAAACTGCGATTGTTGAAGACATGGGTAGAACTGTTCCCAGAATTTATGCAGCCCTAGACAAAAAGCAAGTTGAGTTTAAGTCACACATGATCGAAGTGGAAGTTAATATTAATGATCGACCCATTGTTATTTTAATTGACTCGGGAGATATTCATAGTTATATAGATCCTAAAATGGTTGAAAGATTCCAATTGTTGAGAAGAAATCTTGGAAAATATTGGTTGGTGCAGTTAGCTACAAGGGAAAAAAGGAAAATTAATGAGATGGTCAAAGCATGTCCAATGGAAATGAATGGACTGCACACAAAATATAATTTGAACATCGTACATTTGGGCTAGTATCATTAGCTCATGTTGGTAGTATGGTAGTTGTGGGAGGTACTAACCTCCATGTGTAACATTTGACTAGAATAGAATATTATGGAAGCTAGAGAAACCCTAAACGAATGTGTGAGAACCCTAGAAGACTAGTCGGTTCAATAAAATAAATAGTATTAAAGTATTACCCTCCAGAAAGAGAAGATGGCCTAGACAAGTGACAAGGAGCATTATAAATAGGAGGCGCTTGAGCTCATTTGGAGACACACACACTCACTCAAGATAAGTAGTGTGCAAGTCTAGAGGAAGGTGTGCAACTGCAACGACTTCAGTTGGGTATTGGTCTTGGTCTATGGTTTTGGAATTCTCTTCTTGGTGCGCTATCTTTGTAGAAAGGTGTGTTATCTTGGTTATTTGTTGGTTCTAGTACTGCTTCCATAATTATTTTATCTGTCAAAAGTTAAGGTGCTCGGGGGTGGTTGTGTGCCTATGGTTGGGTGAAAATATTGTGATATTTTTTATGGTTAAACAACCACATTGAATATTTTAACAGGTTATGGTCCCACACTACCTTCAGAATAGACTAACCATTGGAAGGTAGATCGGCAATTCCTAGTCAAGCTCGTTGTGGCACCAGTTGCAGTTGCAACTAGGGTTTTTGATTTTGCAGCTGCAACAAACCCTAACCTAACTCTTTGGGCACTTCAAGTGAAATGTTTGGCATGATTCTTGGACATTCTAGTGCACCTTAGCCTAGCGCACCTCTTGGTACCTTCAACTAGCAAAAACATCAAGGTTGAATTTTTGGGTCAAAGTCAAAGTTTGACTGGTCAAAGGAAGTCATGACTTATTCCATGAAGTCAGAGAAAAAGATAGAAGGAGATTCAAATTTCATAGAATGGAAGACAAGGATTGACATCATCCTTTCCAAGAACAAAGTTCTAGATATCATGAAGGGAAAGATCGTGGAGCCACAGTTTAAAGCAGGAAAAGAGAAGGAACCTCAGAATTTTGCAGCAATGGAGAAGTTCAAGGACAATGAAATCAACGATATGAGTATCATTGTGGACTCTTTCAAATATCACTTGATACCCTACATATCCAATCTTGACTCATCCAATAAGATGTATAATGCCCTAAATAACCTTTTCGCAATCATAAATATTGGACAAGTGATGAGTTTGAAGAATGAGCTTCATGACACAAAGATGACTAAGGATGACATTGTAGCCTCATACTTTGTGAGGATTTCTCAGTTGAGAGATCAACTATAAGCTATTGAAGAAGTTATTCCAGAAAAGGAAATTGTGAATATAGCACTTAATGGTCTTTCTAGATCATGGGGTGTGTTTGTTGCAAGCATGAACACAAGAAAGGAGTTTCCAACGCTATAAGAGATTTGGACCTATTGCGCACAAGAAGAAACAAGGATAAAATCAAAGGGAAGATCTCAAAAGGAAGAGGATGCTCAAGCCTATGCAACAAATTTCAAGAGACATGGAAGTAAGAAAATATTTGGCTCAAGAAAGAAATTCAATCATAAGAAAGATATGTAAAAGGTACAATGCTTTGGATGCCATGAATATGGCAACCACAAAAAGCAGTTTCCTAAACTAGCAAAGAAGAGAAAGGAAATACACCATGCATCAACTGCCAATGATGAAGAACCTTCAAAAAAATCCAAGCATGAAGAAACAGATTTCTTCTACTACTCAGCTCTTACAGGATCTTTTGAAGACAACATGTGGTTGATCGATAGTGGAGCTTCAAGACATATGACATGTGATCATGAAAATCTCCCAAGCATGAAGGAAAAGGAAACATCTCATAAAGTGGAACTTGGAGACAAGAACTCTTATGTAGTCAAGGGAATTGGAAAAGATTCTATCAAAATGGAATCAAGTAACAATGTTCATCTTAGAAATGTTTTATATGTTCCTGGTTTGAAAAATAATTTAGTATCTATTTCTTCCTTGGAAGACAAAGGAGATAGAATATCCTTTGTTGATGGAAAATTTCTTGTATGGTCTAAAGATTCAAAAATAGAAGATGTTAGAGTCATTGGGATTCGTGAAGGAAGATTGTATAAACTCCTAGGTCAGAATGCTCAAGTGCTTATACATGATGAACTCAATCCCAATGATTTATGGCATAGAAGGTATGTTCACCTTCATTATCAATCATTCCCATCTCTAAATAAGATGATTGTAGTCATACTAGAACTACAATCAGTACATGAAGGTGTTTGCAAAGGATGTGCACTTGGGAAGAATATTAAGAAGTCATGCCCAAGCAGTGAAAATATATCCAAGGAGATATTGTATCTCATACACTCAGATGTATGTGGTCCTATGCCAAAAAAGTATCTAGGAGGCTCTCTTTACTATGTGACGTTCATAGATGACTTCTCAAGAAATACCTCAATGTATTTGTTAAAGACGAAAGATGAAGTATTTGGCAAGTTCCAAGAATTCAAAGCTGAAGTGGAAAAAATAATAGATAAGAAGATCAAGACGTTGAGATCTGATAATGGAGGAGAATACACCTCCAAGGAGATCGTTTCCTTTTGTAAAGTAGTCAGGATTAGGAGGGAGATAATTGTCCCACATAATCCTCAATAGAATGGTGTGGCAGAAATAAAGAACTAATCCATTGAAGAATATGTTAAGGCAATGATGAATGACTAGAATCTATCGGTGTTTCTATGGGGAGAAGAATTTATGACGGTCATGTATATTCAAAATAGAAGTCCTCATCATATATTGAAGAACATGACTCCATAAAGAAGCCTTCTCCAGAAAGAAGACAAGTGTGGAACACTTAAGGATCTTTGGTTGTCCTGTCTATATCCATGTTCCCAAGGATGAAAGGAAGAATTTGGAACCTTCAAGAAAGAAGGGCATATTTGTTGGATATATTACTTGATGGGACTTGGATTTTCCAAGATATATGTTGGTCCAAACTTTTATTACAAGGTTTTGAATGATGCACCTGTGATCCTGCTACTATTTTTTGATGATTTGTTTCTGACAGGTGCAGAGCCTCTCATTATTCAATGTAAGAGGGAGTTAATACTTCTCATTATTCAAACTCCCTCCCTAGCTAGGAGGGAGTGTTGGTATTATGGTAGTTGTGGGAGGTATTAACCTCCATGTGTAACCTTTGTCTAAAATAGAATATTTCAAAATCCAAAGAAACCCTAAACAAATGTGTGATAACCCTAGACAACTAGTCGGTTCAATAAAATAAATAATATTAAAGTATTACCCTCCAGAAAGAGAAATTGTCCTAGACAGGTAACAAGGATAACTATAAATATGAGGTGATTGAGCTCATTTGCAGACACACACACTCACTCAAGATAAGTAGTGTGCAAGTATAGAGGAAGGAGTGCAACTGCAACAACTATAGTTGGGTATTGGTCTTGGTCTATGGTTTTGGTATTCTCAGCTTTGTGCACTATATTTGGACAAAGGTGTGTTATCTTGGTTATATGTTTGTTCTAGTACTGCTTTCGGAATTATTCTATTAAGGTGATCGGGGGTGGTTGCATGCCTATGGTTGGGTGACAATATTGTGATATTGTCTATGGTTAAATGAGCACATCGAATATTTTAACACCTCATTGGTATGGATTGGTTGGACCAGCATCATGTTGTTCTAGATTGTTATAATAAGGCATTAACTTTCCTAGATGAGCAAGAAAATTTGAGAACAATTCAAGGCATTCCAAGAAATGTGACTATCAGAGAAATTTCAGCCTTGCAATTGAAGAAAAGCTACACGAAGGGATGTCAAGTATTTGCAGTGCACATGGAGGAGGCACGCGAGGATAAAATGTCAAGTGTTGAAGATTGTGCAGTACTAAAATAATTTGAGGATGTCTTTAAAGAAATACTGGGGTTTCCATCGAAAAGTGATATCTATTTCTCTATAAATTTGATGTTGAGATCAACTCCTATATCCAAGACTTCTTATAGGATGAGTACACCAGAGCTGAAGGAATTACATATGCAACTTGAAGAGCTTCCGAAGAAGGGGTATATACGCCCAGGTGTGTCACCTTGGGGTGCCCAAATATTGTTCGTGAAGAATAAAGATGGTATGTCGATACTCTGCATTGACTTCGGGCAATTGAACAAAGTAACAGTAAATAACAAGTATCCTTTTCCAAGGATAGATGACTTGTTTGATGTTCTAAGGGGTGCAAAGATATTTTTTAAGATTGATCTTAGATCTTGCTATCACCAAGTGAGAATAAAAGAGAAAGACATCAGCAAGACTGCCTTTGGAACAAGGTATGGTTATTACGAGTTCAAAGTGGTGCCATTTGGATTGTCAAATGTACCAATTGTTTTCATGTGTTTAATGAATGGAGTTTTCAGAGAATACTTGGATAAGTTCATCGACATATTTTTGGATGACATCCTTATTTACTCTAAATCTGAAGAAGAACATGAGCATCACTTGAAGATGGTGTTGAAGGTATTGAGGGAGCATCACTTGAAGATGGTGTTGAAGGTATTGAGGGAGCATCATCTTTATGCAAAGTTGGGAAAGTGTTCATTTTACTAGAAGCAAATTCATTATTTGGGTCATATCATTTCAGAGGAAGGAATAGTTGTGGAGCCAGCAAAGAAAAAATCCATTGATGAATGGCCAACACCAAGAAATGTTGTAGAAGTGATATCTTTCATGGGATTGGAAGGGTACTAAAAAATATTTATTGAAAGCTTCTCAAAGATTGTGCATCAAATCACATCCATGCAGAAGAAAGGTGTGCGATTTGAATGGAATCCAAATTGCAAAAGGAGTTTCCAACACTTGGAAATTTTGTTGACTAGTGCGTTGATACTAAGGATTTCAAATCCAACGGCAGACTTTGTTGTGTGCATGGATGCATGCAAGAAAGGACTCAGTGGATTCCTAAGCCAGAATGGGCATGTGATATGTTATGAATCAAGAAAACTAAAAGAGCATGAAAGACTCTATGCCACTCATGATTTAGAATTGGTAACTATAGTGCATGCCTTGAAGATGTGGAGGCACTACCTCATGGGTAAAATATTTGAGCTGAGAACAAATCATTGTGGTCTCAAATATTTTTTTGGATAACCAAGTTTAAATGTCAGACAAAGCAGGTGGTTATAATTCCTCAATGAGTGTGATTTTGATATAAAGCACATCAAGGGTAAAGAGAATAAGGTGGTTGATGTACTCAGTAGAAGAGTGCATGAGGTGCATGCTATAGCCATTATCTTGCATTGAATAGGTTTGAGAGATAGAATCATAGAGGCTACAAACTCATATTAGCGCTGTGAGGAATTATGAGCAAAAATTACAGCCAGGTATTTTGCAGCAGAAACTTGAAGAGTATGAGCTCAAAGAGGATGGAATTCTCTTGTTTAGGAGCAGAGTTTATGTTCCTGACTCACCGGAGTTGAAAAATATAACATTGAAGGAATTGCATAATGTGCCTTATGTCAGGCACCCTGGTTATCAAAATATTGTAGCAGCTATTAAGAAGCAATATTATTGGCCAGGTATGAAAAAGGAGGTTGTTAATTTTATTGCTAGATACCTTGAGTGTCAAAAGGTCAAATTTGAGCACAGACATCCAGTTGGTTTGCTACAACCTTTGTCCATTCCTAAGTGGAAGTGGGAATTTATGACGATGGATTTTATAACTAAGCTACCCAGATACACCAAGCAACATGATTCTATTATGGTAGTGGTGGACAAGCTTACTAAAGCTTCCCATTTTGTTCCAGTGAAGTCAACTTACAAGAAAGCTAATATTGTTGATATCTACATGAGAGATATTGCTAAATTGCATGGTGTGCCTAAGGCAATTTTGTCTAACAGAGATCCCAAGTTCACTTCAAAATTTTGGAAGGGATCATTCAAGGAATTGGGACAAGTCTCAACTTTAGAACAACATATCACCTAGAATCAGATGGAAAAACAAAGAGGGTAAATCAGGTAATAGAAGATATGATAAGGATGTAAGTGATGGATAAACCATCAAAATGGAAAGACTACTTGCAATTGGTAGAGTTTGCTTACAACAATGGATCTCAAGCATGTTTAAAGATGAGTCCATTTGAATCACTATACGGTAGAATGTGCAACACACTTGTGAGTTGGAATAACCCAGCAAATTGCGTAGTGGTTGGACCAAATCTACTTCAGGAAATGGAAGAGCAGATGGTAAAAATAAAGAAAAATTTAAAAGTTTCCCAAGACAGACAGAAAAGTTGTGCAACAAGGCTAAGATTTTAGAGAATTTAAAGTGGATGACCATGTGTTCCAAAAAGTAAAAGCAAGACGAAGTTCCCTAAAGTTAGGATATTGCTCTAAGCTAGCAGCACGATATTGTGGGCCGTTCAAAATTCTAGAGAGGAGTGGTCATATCGGATATATGTTGGCTCTACCTGCGTCCTTGAGTATTCATAATGTATTCCATGTTTACTTACTTAAAAAGTATGTACCTGATACTAATCATGTCATTGATTGGAATGTGATTTAGGTGGAGCAAGAGGGCAATTTATGAGTTCAACCAGTGTGCATATTGGATTGGAAAGTAAAGACACTCCATAATCACGCATTAGGACTGGTAAAGGTCCATTGGACCTATTACGGTCTTGAGGATACAATATGGGAACATAAGGATGCTATGAGAGAATATTTTATGTGCGTGACTCACCAGAGTTGAAAAATATAATATTGAAGGAATTGCATAATGTGCCTTATGTCGGGCGCCCTAATTATCAAAAGACTGTAGAAATGGTGGACAAGCTTACTAAAGCTTCCCATTTTGTTCCAGTGAAGTCAAATTACAAGGAAACTAATATTGTTCATATCTACATGAGAGAAATTGCTAAATTGCATGATGTGCCTAAGGCAATTTTGTCTGACAGAGATCCCAAGTTCACTTCAAATTTTTGGAAGGGATCATTCAAAGTAATTGGGGAAAGTCTCAACTTTAGAACAGCATATCACCCAGAATCAGATGGAAAAACAGAGAGGGTAAAACAGGTAATAGAATATATGCTACAGATGCAAGTGATGGATAAACCATCAAAATGGGAAGATTACTTGCAATTGGTAGAATTTGCTTACAACAATGGATATCAAGCATCTTTAAAGATGAGTCCATTTGAATCAATGTATGGTAGAAGGTGAAATACACCTATGAGTTGGGATAACCCAGCAAGTTGCACAGTGGTTGGGCCAAATCTGCTCCGGGAAATGGAAGAGTGGATGGTAAAAATAAAGAAAAATTTAAAACCTGCCCAAGACAGACAGAAAAGTTGCGCAGCGCAGCAAGGCCAAACTTTTAGAGAATTTAAAGTGGGTGACCATGTGTTCCTAAAAGTAAAAGCAAGACAAATTTCCTTGGCGTTGGGGAATCCATCTAAGCTAGCAGCATGATATTGTGGTTCATTCGAAATTCTAGAGAGGATTGGTCATGTTGCATATATGTTGGCTCTACATGCATCCTTGAGTATTCATAATGCATTCCATGTTTCCTTAAAAAGTATGTACCTTATACTAATCATGTCATTGATTGGAATGTGATTCAGGTGGAGCAAGAGGGTGATTTTTGAGTTCAACCAGTGCACATATTGGATCGGAAATTAAAGACGCTCCAAAATCACGCAGTAGGACCGGTAAAGTTCCAATGGACCTATTACGGTCCTGAAGATACAACCTGGGAACATAAGGATGTTATGAGGGTAGAGTATTTGCATCTCTTTGAGGACTTTTGAAATTTTTGATTACACATGTGTATGTAATGCACTCAGGAGAGTGCATATATAAGGGAGAGGGGAATGTCATACCCCTAGGCTAAACCCCAACTATAAATATATATATAAGTTGGTGAGCTACTAGTATCAAGTCCTCGATTCAGTTTTGTGTGCACATCCCATAGTTTGGTTATTGTGCAAGGATTGTGCATCAAAGAAAAAAAAACATGCACATTTCACAACGTAGAGTGCATCTGTGTAAGTGTGTGAGGATGGCACACCAAAGGAAGAGTGCACACATCCCATAGTTTTGTGCACACCGAATTAAGTGCATAGTTTTGAGGCCAAAGAGTCTTTGTATATATGCTTGTGTTTTAAGGTTGGTGAGCCTGGATGAAAAAGGCAGTGTACTTGTATTGTAAATGTAATCACCTCAATATTGTTAATATAATCACACCACTATGCGTAGACTCAAATCAGACAAAAAGAGACGGGGGGGATAAACTCCACGAAAAAGGGAAAAGGGGGAGCTTAAGTCAGGGAATGTTTTATTAATATTTTTGAAAGTTTAATTTATGGATATGCATTTATCCTAAGTTCTCGAGGGATGGGAATGAGTCACCAAGTGGCTAAAATCTAGTCTTGAATGTGACAAGTGTCCAATTATAACCATGAAATATATATTGGTGGCCTTAGTGTAATTGGGGGAATTATCACTCATTCTTGAATCATTCAGATGAACTTCCTCTGCGAAGGAATATGTATTTTGTTGTAACTTACTATCATTTGTCAAACCTTGTGCTTGGGAAGACTTGATACTGTCAAAGAGGTAGGTTGTCAGGTCCGTGAACATTCTCTCCAGGTGAGACGTTTGTGTCGAAGAAGCGGGTTGTCAAGCCTATGAGCATTTTCTCTAGTTGAGAGTTTGTTGAGAATTGTTCCCTAGTGGTTGGGCATTAGATACAGGGATCTGAGACTTCTTGTCCAACCTATTGCTAAAGCCCCGAAAGGGAAGTGGAGCAACCGAAGGACTGTTGAGAATAGAAGGGGCACAATTCCTTGAGTGGGACATGCATGTGGGGAATGAGGGATTATAGGCTAGTTGCAGCATTCGACACCTTGGACCAAGTCTTTTGTTGAATATCAGACCATAGCCTGGAAATAGGAACCTTTTTCCTGTGGAGTTTAAGCCCCAACTCGGGGGCGACCTGTTGTTGAAATATTATGAGCGACAAAGTCTATTGCTGGGAGGAACGTTTGAGTCCTGCACGCAGTTGGTGACTTTTCACAAAATATAAGTGTCCTTCGCAAGCTTGTTTAATTATTGTGTGCTCTAATGTTATATTTTTAAATGGGTTTATCTTCCAGTATGAAATTGCATCTAAATGTTGTGGTTAATTCCGTGAAATGTTACTTCCTGTATCAAATTGCATCTGAATGTTGTGGTTAATTCTATGAAATGTTATTGCATGTGTGTGTGTGTTCTTTTTCATGCATGTTGTGACATATGTGGGCATGATAGTTATAAGTGCTTCTTGTTAGATAAATGTATGATTAATCTGTATATATTGTTGCACATGAGAAGTATGACAATTATTAAGTATTCATGTAAGTTAAACTTGGTGGCATGATCAGAAGATACCAAGGCATGGTATGAATTTTCGAGTGCGTAGTGAAGCTATATTTGTATTTAAAAGAAGTGTACTCATAGAGCGAGACTCAATATGGTTCTAGGCGTGGTACCTTAAGATTGTGTACAGTATTCCGGTCTACTTGTAACAGGGAACATTATAAGTAGTATCCGCGCACTAGGATTTTTTGAAGTATCATGGTCTAGTAGTGATCTTGGGTTGCTACAAAGAATATCCTAGAGACTGAGGTTGAGGTTGCAGTAACATGGCCCAGCCTGGGAGGCTGGGGACGTTACACATATTAGAAATTTAGAATCCATTACATTGTACCAAATGACATTCAAATCCAAACTCTTCATATTAAAGAAGAAAAACACCAAGTTCCAAGTTTGTGCATGAAACTATAGCTCCAATAGCACATGCACACAAATCCCCACAAGCCTATGCTAAGAAAAGGAGACCCCTCACAACTCAATGAATCTGAAAACATGACTTTGCAAATTTCCTATATCTAATTCATTTCAAGGTTATTTTTGGATGATAAAAGCACCTTCCTAAACAATACTTTTGTCAACCGATAATTTTAGTACCCACATATCAAAATGATTACGAAGTCAATCGAACTTCTGTACAATCAACTCGAAAGGTATTATGGTTTCAATATGTAAAATCTTCAAAGACCTACTACATAAGAAAACCCATCTTATGATAAATAATGTTTAAAATTCAAGTTGCCAAATTTTTCCCATTGTTATATTTCTTCATATGATTTTTTCCTTGTCTCAACACCCATACAGAGCTATACATCTATTAAATGACTATATTTATCATTGTTTCCAAAACAAATGACACTATGAGGACAATACACTTAATTTAGACAATTTAGTATTTTCGTTAAAAATTTCTTGATTATATTTTTCATTTTCGTTGATTAATACTTGTATCACATTGTAATTGAAAACTTAGGGGTCGCAGGTGTGAGAGGGATCATTGAAGATTCGGAGGGATGAAAGGAAATGGAGTTTCCTAGGATCTAGGAATCACAACCAATAACAATGTGGAAATGCTAGTGGTTTTCTAGGGACTAATTGTGCTAAGAGACAAAGGAGTAAGCAAGGATATAGTGACTAACGAATCTAGTTATTTTACAAGCCCTACACCACCAAACCCCTCCTCAAAACATAAATCTGTGTAGACTCTGCTAAATGAATCCTCTTGTTAACAAACAAATTCAATTAACTTAGCTTCTTCCACGTCATGTGAGGGAAAAATGTGCACACTGACTCATAGGAAACTAAGGCGCACGATTGCAAGAAGGGGTGTATAAGCCAAATGGGGGAGTAGTCGTCCAAATTTCCATCATACACTCCCCATGGCATGTAAACCTATGGAAATATTGTCACCTATTAACACTTGGCTTCACATATAGGGGTGAAAGGAGAGGACATTAAGACAACCCCTCACCCCCACTCTATAAACAACTTTCGTTTTTGTGGGCCTAATACGGTGTATGATTGTGGATCTACAACCAATTAGAATCGGAAGAATTAAGCTCACACGGAAAATAGATTGTATTATTGCACACCAATACATAGAGATTACATACGTATATATAGTCGGACTCAGATCCAACTAATTCCATTCTTAGACGGAGAGGTTGAGAGAATCTCTCAACTTCCTCAACAAACCCAAACCAAACTATGTAAGCATAGTCTTAACACCCTCCCTTAATGCTTACTTTACAAATTACAATAATACTTTATCACAATTACAAAAGAATCACAACACTTGGAACTTTCGTCTCTTTGTCTGATCTGGTCTTCCTCAGCTCTTTAAACTCACTCTACAATCACTCGGTTTCTGCTCTTTCTTCTCCACACATTCGAGCTTCCCACTGACGCATTTAAAGTCAAACGCTTCTGACCATCTTTGACACTCTTTGTGAAACCAACGCTTCTCGACCTCTCGAAGGACAGTCTCGACACTGAACCATTTTATTGATACACTTCCATCTGTGAAATTCCCCCGAAGAGAAGATTTCGACAGTTATATAGGACAGTGATCTAAGTACGAAACGTTTTCAGCAATCAGTTAAGCAACTGACCTTTCTACACACTTACAAACTTACAAGGTAAAGGTAACCTGTAACTGTTGACTCCGAAGCACCGAAGTACAACAATAATCTTCAGTTTTAACAGACTTGTAGACATATTTAAGCTAGTAATATGTTCTTGTGGCACCGAAGAACTCAAGAACTACATGCTTGAATAATATCACTCTGTTACATATTTGGTTCTACATTATTTGATTCTTTTCACACAACAAATTTCACATAATATATATCTAACATACATAAACAATAACTGTATTCTAGAAAAGTTTGAGAGGTTCATCATCACTGGATGAGTATTCATACATAGCATCTAGTGAGTCCTCAGCTATGTTAGCTGACTCTTTCAGTTTTCCATTTAGAAGATCATTAGCACGTGTTTTGCAATTCAGTATTGTATGTCCACGTCTTTGACAATAGAAGCATTCAATGTTTTTTTGTGTTCTTCCTTTGGAGTATAGTGCAATTTCAGAATGTGAACTGACTTCCACTTCACCTTCCTTCATCCTCTTTTCTTCTGCTAAGAGTGCTGAAATCATGTCTTCCAAAGTTCGAGAGGGCATTTGAGTTAAAGTAAAAATAGCAGTGTCATATTTTTGAGACAAACTATTCAGCAAGATTGCTTTTGCATCATCTTTATCAACTTTAGAGTCGGAGTCAATCTCTCCCAAGTGTGCTAACAAAGAATTTAGATCACTTATGTGAGAAAACAATGATACTTCATCATGCATTTTTAATTTGAATAGCTGTAATTTTAATAAAAACTTGACATTTACAACCTTTTCCCCAAATATTGTACTCAATTGTGCCCACATTTCTGCAGAAGATTTTTCCAAATCTATTAGATGTAGTTGGGAATCTGCAAGAGACAATCCAAGAATGTACTTGGCTCTATCATCTTTTTTTTCCCATTCAATTAATTGTCTAGGATCTATAGGTGCCTTCTCTATACCTTTTACTATTCCCCATAAATTCCTATGCATCATTTGAAGTTGTATTTTTACTTTCCAAGTATAAAAGTTAAAACCATTAAATTTTTCCAATATAATATTCTCCATATTAACAAAAAACTTTAATCAGGAAATGAATACCTCTGCACAACTATCAATTCACCTCAATTACAGTGATGGCTCTAGCAAGTATACGGCAGCAGCAATTCACAACTCCTCATTTCCACAAACTACAGCAGCGGCAGCATTTCCCACAAGCAGCGATTTCTCTTTCACGCAGTCGACTCCTTTTGGCTCTGCGCTCACGTCACACGATTTTCTCCCTCAGAGTTTGATGCACGGCAGCTTGGCAGCTCACCTCCCTCAGATGTTGACGGACTGCATCTCTGATGCACACGGCTTCATGTTTCTACGCAGCAACGCATAATCAATGAGTCTCAATACACAGCAAACCGCTCAAAAATTATACAGCAAATTATGATTTGATGGATCTCTTTCTCAATTGGTGTCGTCGGGCGTCCTCTACGATATTTGTGCTTAAAATTCTTCTCACATGCAGCAATCTCCTCTATGTATCACAGCCTCGTTCAGTTAGCCATCGGCAATCCCTTAGCTCTGATACCAAATTAGAATCGAAAGAATTAAGCTCACACAGAAAATACGTTGTATTATTGCACAACTAATTCAACTAATTCCATTCTTAGAGTTGGACTTAGATCCAACTAATTCCATTTTTAGAGGGAGAGGTTGAGAGAATCTCTCAACTTCCTCAACAAACCCAAACCAAACTAAGTAAGCATAATCTTAACACAACCTACTTATGGGATTTCTCTTTATGGCACTAAGTTATGGCTAGTTATCAAGGCATTCACTCCTAAGCACGCGGAGAAAGGGTTACAACAAGGGCAACCTTTGTCTATGTTGCGCATTTCCTTCTCAATAGACAAGGTAATTGGCATTGGTGGATTTCTATTCAACAGAAGGCCAGACAAGGTTCTTGGATTTGTTGGGTTTTCATCAAGAGCTAGGGTATGGATGGCACACCACCATTATCGCAACAAATGCTACATGTTGTGTGAATTAAAAGAAGTGTGGAAAGGACTAGAGCATTGTGAGCAGGAGGTAGCTAAGGCCCAATGTAGTGTCATGGATTCAACCCTGTAGTGGAATCAGTGGAACGCGGAACCAAGTTCCATCATACACCCCCCATGGCATGTAAGCATATTATGGAAATATCATCACCTATTAACACTTAGCTTTGCATCCATGGACAAAAGGAGAGAACATTAAGACACCCCCTCGCCCCCACTCCCATAAACAACTTCCACCACCGCTTGCTCTAATGAACTATATAATGGTGGATCTGCAACCTACCTGTAGTATTTCTCAAGATGACACCAAGTTATGGATAGCCATCACGACATCCATTCCAAAGCATGTTGAGAAAGGGTTACAAGAAGGGTGTCCTTCGCCTATGTTGGGTATTTACTTCTTGGTAGGCAAGGTATTTGGAATTGATGGTTTCTATTCAGAGGGAGGCCTGATAAGGTTCTTAGCACTGTTGGTTTTTCATCGAGAGCTAGAGTAGGGATGGCACATTGCCATTGTTGCAACAAATTTTATGTGTCATGTGAATTTAAATAAGTGCAACGAGGACTAAAGCACTGTGAATGAGAGGTAGCTAAGGCCCAATGCAATGTTGTGGATTTGACCTACAAAGGAATTGATGGAAAGCATAACCGGGGACAAAAACATGTTGGAGACTAGTGTATGATGGGAACAACAAACCACATCTTGGAACTAAAGGAATGGGAGGAGGAAGTAAAGTCCTTCATGTTAGTTCAATGAGGGAAATTGTTGGAGATGGTTGGTGTCCCTTTAGTCTCTGATTAGTCGCATAATCGATCACCTTAGCCTACCTTGGGAGTTTCTTTCCTCCTCCCGCCCACTACCCCCTCTAACTTCTCAAGAAACTTGGAAACTTCGAAGGACTCCTCCCTTAGTGGTCTATCTTTGGCTACAAAGGAGAGTTCGAGCAAAGAGTACACCCAGTGTCCAAAGTTAATGGAAGATTCTATTGAATCCAACTATGCAGCTACATATCTCATTGTTGATATAGTCCACTCAAGGAATGTAGCACTAGAGCCATATGGGATCATGAAAAATGAAATGCATTAATGGAATGATTTTTTATGAATTTCTTCTTTGAATTTAGTGTGTTTTATTTTAGTCTTTTTAACTTTTGCAATCTGTAAAGCAGTATACATGCCTAGCACCCACAAAAGTGTAAATCCCCAAGGACCAAGGTAATAGCTTTGCGTAGCTAATGAAGGCTACCCATCGTCACCTCAGCAACTCTTCCCCGCACTTTAGGTTGGTTGTTCTCCAACACAACGGGGGCTTCCCTAAGATATGGTTATCAAGACTATGGAGTGGAGGCTCAAGGTGAAAAGGAAGAATAAACCTTGATAAAACAAAGGTTGTAGTATAGTGTATGGAAATGGAAATGGAGAAAAGAAAATGAAAAGCAAAAAATAGGAAGGAGAAGGAAAGGAAATAAAATAAAAGTGAAAGGAAACGAGTTTCGATCAATCTATTGGGACAATGGAGTCATGAAATATTGCATGAAAGAAAGAGCTAATCTACCACAATCAACTACTTTGAGTTAGGCTAAGAGCATGAAAGAATTAGTGTTGATACATTCCTCATTTAGTTAAATACTCAAGGTAAAAAGAACTAGGTTTGATACAATTCACAGTTAGTGTTTGTTGAAAACAGAGGTCGAAAACTAATCTTAAAGAGCTAGAGTTGCCACTCACCATACAAATATGAAGGTGCTTATTATTCCAATTCAACGACTAAATTTGATAATTGAAGGGAATTAATGAAAAAATAAAACAACAAATTAATCAAGAGTAATAGATTCTTCACATTGATTTACTAATAAATGAATAGGCCTACACAATTGCATGATAGCAAGGTAGTTTTCTACAACACATTAACAACTTTTGAAGAGCATAACAAGACCATACAACAAAATAGAGAAATACCTCACTTCCTCATTAAGTCTTCAAGGGTTTGATATACAATAGAGCCCATCAACCTTCAATTACATGCTCCTAAGACACATCACTTCACTCCCAATCACATTCCAAAAAGCATATTCTTTAATCCCCAATCACCAATGAACTAAGAGAAATCTCCTCTTTCTATAGAGGGAGCTTCATCTATCTTACAATAAACAAGTAATTGTTTCCCTAGATCCATTAGTTCTCCAAGGAATAACAATAAAATATCATCTTCAACCTACTAAGAATAACAAAGAGTTGTTGAGATCCACTTTCTTTCTACAAGGAAACAATAAAATATACTTGGAGTTATCTAAATACATCCTTGTCTCCAATGAAAACAATATAATAATGTTCTCGTACATAACCAACTCATGATACAAGTAAAACCATAAAAAAATAATGAGTTGTTAAGCAACATCCTTCAAAAATAGCACAAGAAGAGTGGGGCACCTCCTCTAAATGAGTAGTTGGCCATGTCAAGTGCTCTATCAAATGATAAAATAATGCCTCGATGATGTGCCCTACAATAGAATAGACCAAGTAAGATGCATGCAATAACTACTCCAAGGTGGTTGCCTAGAGTTTGAAGCCCCCTAGGTAACACATCCCTCCAAGAAAACAATAAAATACTCTATGCACCCTTGGAGAGAATGGCTTGGGACCACCTCAATCCACCAACCAATGATAGAATAATGCCACATGAAATGTGCTCTCCAAGATGCATGCTCAAGAATATATTTAAAATACTCCATGACATAGGAGAGTGTGCTCCATGGTCCACCTAGAAGAAATCACCAAGTGCAGCCTCAAAGATGCATGAGTGAAGAAAAAAATTTGATATTCTCCCTAGGAGAATGCTCCTCAACTACCTCTTCAAAATAGCAAATGTGGTCCACAAGATGCATGAACATGTGTGCAATAATAATCATCCATGAAGAAGTTCTCTGCGGGTGTGAATCTCAAGGTGGGTGTCGTTAGAATATGAAAGATTGTGCTCGTTTTACCATTGAAAATACCCTTGTCACCCAACCATAGGTTGAAGCCACCCTCCGAGCACCTTGACCTTGACAGAGAAGAGAATCCTGGTAGCAATCCAATAGCCAAGATAGGCTAATGCACCAAGCAAGAAGTAACCAAGATGATCAGATAGTCCCACCCAAAAGCTGGCACAGTACCTTCCCCAGGACTTGTGCACAAGACTGCAACTGCACTGCGCAGAACTGGCTCTTTGCAACTGCTGAGAAGTGTGTCAAATGAGAGACTAGCGCCCTATATTTATAGTGGTTCTGGTAGACTTACTGGGGCCAACTTCTCCTTCTGGGTACTAATTAATTCATATTAATTATATTTTTGCAGTCGACATCTTGTCTAGGGTTTCTTTCATTTCTTTGCTTCCTTCCGAAACATTCTAATCTTGTCAAAGGTCACAATAGAGGTTCATACCTCCCGAAGCTACCATAATATCAATACTCCCTCCTAGCTAGGGAGGTATGGTCTTGAGCACAAACAAACCATTCAACTAATAGTATCATGAGCATTGTCATTATTATCCAACTGGATAATCTCCTATGACAACTTGTACAATATCAATTGATAGAACACAACTGTGTCTATCCACAGTAGTACACAACTACTCAAACTGTGACACATAGTCACAATTAGTGGAACATATCCACCACAGTAGTATATCTCCACTGTCTGGAGACAGGCAGTCTCCATAACAATCATCTGATGACAACCTGCACAGAAAATATTGTTAAAAATAAACTAAACCATCTAGGCCAATCTTTCACTCACATCTGTGAGATCTAAAAGAATATCTTCCCTCAGTATAGAACATCAACAATGGGCTATCTGCCCTTTTCTTCTCAAACAAGGAAGAATGATTGTTTCCGATTTCTGAGCCTGGAACATTCCTCACCCTGGGCCATTCTTCCTACACTAATCAAAGTGCACCCTGGAGAGAATGTATAAACCCTAAGGAATGT
>ML836940.1:87268-103514 GCA_009831015.1 Picea engelmannii | reverse complement strand
AACAAAATACTTAGCTAAGTGTCAATATTGTCAGCACGTGAAAGCCAAACACCAACTTCCAGCTGGCCTGTTGCACCCCTTACCTGTGCAGGAATGGAAATGGGAGACTATATCACTAGAATCTATTACACGTTTTCCTAGAACTCAAAAAAAAAATGATTCAATTATGTTGGTAATCGATAAGCTTAGTAAGTCTGCACACTTTATTTCTCTGAGGTATACTTTTAAAGCTATTAACATTGCTGAAATATTCATGAAAGAAATTTTTATACTACATGGTATTCCTAAAACGGTGATTTCAGATAGAGACGTAAAATTTACATCTACTTTTTGGAAATAATTCTTTGGAGGGTTATATACTAACCTGAATTTCATCACCGATTATGATCCACAAATAGATGGTCAGACCAAATGAGCAAAACAAATCGAAGAAGATATGCTACACATGTACGCAATGAAAAAATCAATCAAGTGGGAAGACTACCTACACTTGGTGAAATTTACGTACAACAATGGTTAGCAAACTTCGGTTAAGATGAGCCCCTTCAAAATATTGTATGACATAAAGTGTACAAATCTGATTAGATGGGATAACTGAGTTGACAGATTCATGGTGGGATTATAAAGACTCAAGGAAGAATATGCACAACAAAATTTAAAAGAGGCACATGAAATACAAAAAAGTTAAGCGGACCTGAAAATAAGACACCTAGAATTTTAAGTGGGAGACCACATCTATTTAAAATTCAAGGGGAGAATAAGTTAACTAAAGGTAGGGAATTGTGCCAAGTTGGCACACATGTTTTGTGGTCCTTTCAAGATCTTATCTTGAATTGGACCCATGGTGTATCAACTTGCACTTCCTGCCAATCTAAAAATTCATAATCTATTTCATGTTTCTTTGTTAAAGAATTATGTTCATGACCCTAATCATATGATCGATTGGAGCTTGGTGTAGGTGGAACCAGAAGGAAAGTTCCAATAAGAACCTCTACACATTCATGAAAGGAGAGAAATATCATTACAGAATAGAGCCATCACCTAGGTAAAAGTGCAATGGAAGCACTTTAGTCCTAAGGAGGCCACTTGCGAGTTGGAAGGAGAGTTGTATAAATATCATCCGATCCTATTCTAAGGAAGGGATGAACACTAAGGACAATGTTTTATTGAAGGGGGAAAGGATGTAACATCCCCCAAAATAAAATATTTTTAAGTTTGAAAATTAGGAATTTTTTTCCGTTTTTGGTAAATTCAAAATTGGAAAATTATTGCACTTTATGGAAATTTTGAATTTTGAATTTAGTTAATTTTAATTTATGAGTATGAATGTTGGGAAAACATTTTACTTGATTCAACTAACTCTTTGACTATGTGACGCAAGTCGCGACCCTCCCGGTCCAACCCGGTCTCACCAGGACCTCCTTCTTTACTTTCCCAAAGAGCTAAGCTCGCTCTTCAACTCCCTTATCGGAAGTTTTCACTACCCACAGTAACTCCTGCCACGACCTCCCCTCGCTTATCGGGAAATCGGGTTTCGCAATATCGCGAAACTCGTTACACAACCTCGTGCAGATCAAAACTCCGAACCCTGAGCTCCGATGGTCAACGGTCAATGCTTCTGCTTGTCGAGGATTTTCCCTATCAGGAAATCGCTATCTACGATGTCGACAACTTGAACTGACAATTCCTGATGCCCGATGGGCCGATCTCCGACACACGTGTGGACTTGGTCCTTCCGCCTTCGGGATCTTCCTTCCTTCGAACTCCGGTACAGCTCCACCTGTACTCCACTAAAACCTCGTGGTCCCACTCAGACACGTCACTTCTCCTCTCGTGCGATTGGGAATCGTGGGATCGAGATTTCACCAGTCAAAATTTCTTGCGACGAGAATTGCCGAACGCCGAACCCCAACCTCCCAGGATCTGGTGCCACCTGTCCCTGTCGCAATTAATGGCTTCGATTTAATCGGAAAAACACCGATCTCGATTTCGACGAGTATGAAACTCTTACCCTCGCAACCCCTGCTATGCCGATATGTGATGGCTCCTGGGTTAACTTCCCCACAACTTCTCCACGATCTGATGGTCAGCGGGACTTCGTGATTCTCCACAGCGATCCCTGGCCGTTGATTCTCCTCCTTGAGGATTTCTCCTGCTCCAAAGTTCCGTTACAGTTCGAGCCCCTCTTGGGTCCTTCTCCTACGGTATTAAGAAAGAATTATCCCTCTTGAGATTGGTTTCTCCCACTCCTTCAACGGAATGTTGGCGCACTCCTTGTGCTCGACGTCCAATCCCTCTCTAAGTGTTGGATCTTCTGGACTCTGTGCACTTCCGACAACAGCAATCCCTACCTTCCTTTTCTCAAACTAGCTACTGAGGCTCCAACCTTGGCCTGCACTTCCCCTGCACGGCTCTAATAACCCAACTCAACTTCTGGGCAGATTAGAATAAGAGTTCAACTGTCTGACCTCAATAACGCACTCTATGCGGATGAATTCGACTGCACTCTATGCAGGAATCTCCTGGCTCAGACAGAGAAACAATTGAAACTCATTCGCGTCTCTCAGACTTCAGTTGAAATCCTGAAATCACATACACAGCATATTCAAAAGCAAATGCATATAAAGGAAGCAAACATTCATGAGCATAATATCAACACAGAGAAACAACACAAACCATGAAGTTGAATCAAAGACACTCTTCTATTAATTCAATCTGTACATGGGTGTTCTCCACAAGTCCTCTGCTCTGCTCTACTTGCTGTCAATGATCTCAATGATTTTGAATTTTACAATAATACAAAGGAGGGTGCCTATATTCTGTTTTCCCTCTCGAATTCCACAACTATCAAATCTACAATTAATTCCTACCTAACAACATTAAAACTAATAAATGCCTTCCTATCTACAATACAATACAAGTGCGCTTCTTTTATGAATGGCTTCATGAAAGAGTGGCGCTACAACTTCCAAAGAATTTCAAAAATATATGTGCTGGCGTTGTCCAACTGTTCTTTCTGCTCCACACTAGCTTGCTTGATGAGTGAGCGATGCTCTTGCATCATACTCCTCGGCTCGAAAGATTTCATGGGCTCCTGTCCATGAGCTCCTGCACAGTCTTCCCATTCTTTTGTATCACTGCTTCTATCTCCCAGCTGGCATCCTCCACTGGGTGATTCTTCCATTTCACCGTTATTCCAAATACTGCTTTCGCCTGGTCTTCCTGCCTACCCTTTTATCCAGTATGCACTCCATCTGAGGCTTCTGTGCAACTGGCAATTTCTTCTGCCACTGGACTACTAGTTCTTCAGTTCCAGCTTCTACTTCTCCAGCCCTGTATGGGTATAAATCCAAAACATTGAAAATCAGAGATATCCCGATGCCATCTGGCAATTCAAGCTCGTATGCGTTCTCTCCAAACTTCCTCGGGAATTTGCATGGCCCAATTTTCTTCATCTTGAGATTGTTATATGTTCCTCTTGGGAACTTTTCTTTCCTCAAGTGCACCATAACCAAATCACCAACTTCAAACTGAAGCTGTCTCCTCCGTTGATCGGCTCTACGCTTATACTCTTGATTTGCCTTCTCCAGTCGTTGCTTCACCTGCGTGTGAAGTTCCTCCATCACTTCACTGAATTCTTCAGCACTCGCGCTGCTAGTTTCAGCCTGTCCTGACTCCCTAAGCTCAGAAACTCCCCTTGGTTGTGTCCCATACAAAATCTGGAATGGGATTTTTCCTGTACTCCTGTTCACAGAGTCATTGTAAGCAAATTATGCCTGTGGTAATATCTGGTCCCAACTTCTATGGTGCTCTGTCACCAAGCTTCTCAATAAATCCCCTAGATTTCTATTCACCACCTCTGTTTGGCCATCCATCTGTGGATGATAAGATGAACTAAATGCCAAATTAGTTCCCATTTTCTTCCATATCGTCCTCTAAAAATGACCTATGAACTTTGTATCCCGATCCAAGACTATATTTCTCGGCAATCCATGCAGTCTGACAACCTCTTTAAAGAACAAGTTTGCGATGTGGGTCGCATCGCTGGTCTTTTGACACGGTATGAAATGTGCCATCTTCAAAAACCTGTCCACCACTACAAATATGGAATCAAGTCCTCGTTGTGTTCTCGGAAAACCCAAAACAAAATCCATACTAATGGCTTCCCATGGCCTTTCGGGTATGGGTAATGGTTGATAGAACCCTGTGTTCTGCTTTCGGCTCTTCGAATGTTGACATATACAACACCTATCAACAAACCTCTTTACATATGCTCGCATGACCGGCCAAAAATATGATTTTCTCATCTTTGCGAATGTTTTGTCATGTCCAAAATGCCCTGTTAATCCACCGCTATGTTTTTCCTTTACCAAATTCTCCCTCATGGAGCAATTCAGAATGCACAGTTCGTTGCCTCGGAACAGTAATCCTTCCTGGATCAGGTAGTCTATCCATGGACTCTGATCTCTGAGAACTGGATTCTCAGCTACCTCGTATGCCTCTCTGAAGTCTGCATCACCTGCATAGATATCCTTCAGATTCTCAAAACCCAACGTATTGACTCTGAACTCCTGCAACAGTAAATATTTCCTGCTCAAAGCATCAGCTACTTTGTTAGCAGTTCCTGGAATGTGTTTTATCACAAATGTGAAATTTTGCATGTACTCCACCCATTTCGCATGCTTCTGGTTCAACTTATCCTGTTGACTCACGAACTGCAACGCATGATTATCGCTGTACAATACAAATTCCTTGGGTATCAAGTAATGCCTCCACTTCTTCAATGCCTGTATGATGGCATAGAACTCTTTGTCATATGTGGAGTATTTTAGCTTTGCATCGTCCAGCTTCTCGCTGAAATATGTGACAGGTCTGTCATCCTGACTTAAGACCGCTCCTACAGCATACCCACTGGCATCACATTTCGCTTGAAATGACTTCTTAAAATCAGGCAACACCAAAATTGGTTGCTCTGTTATCTTCTGCATCAACAGATTGAATCTCCTCTCAGCCTTCGTTGTCCAATGAAAAAATTTATGCCGCTTCTTCACTCTATCCATCATTGTTGTGCTAATTCCACTGAAATTCCGAATGAATTTTCTGTAGAAACTAGCCAAACCATGAAAACTCCTTACCTCAAAAACGTTCCTCGGCGATGGCCAATTCTTGATCACTTCTACCTTTTCAGGATCCATCTTCAATTCATTCGTCGAGATTACAAAACCCAAATAAATGAGTTCTGTCTGCATGAATGAGCACTTCTTCAAATTGATCAGCAGCTTCTCCTGTTGTATCTTCCTCATCACAATGGCTAAATGTCTCAAATGTTCAGCCTTTGTCTTGCTGAAAATCAGTATGTCGTCTAGATATACGACTACAAACTGACCGATGAATTCCCGCAGGACTTCATTCATCAGTCTCATGAATGTACTCGATGCATTTGTCAAGCCAAGCGACATGACCAACCATTCATACAAACCCTCATTTGTCTTGAATGTTGTCTTCCATTCATCTCCTTCTCTCATCCGGATCTGATGATATCCGCTCTTGAGATCAATCTTCGAAAAATAATTTTCCCCGCTCAGGCAATCCATCAGATCATCCATTCTTGGGAGTGGAAATCTGTATCTGATGGTGATTTTATTTATCGCCCTAGAGTCTGTACACATTCTCCAGCCTCCATCCTTATTTGGACTTAGTACTGTCGGAACAACACATGGACTTAGACTTTCCCTCACCAATCCTTTATCCAGCAAATCCTGTACCTGCCTTTTGACCTCCTCGTTCTCCTGAGGTGTCAACCTGTACGCTCCCTTATTCGGTAAACTTGCCCCAGGTATGAGGTCTATATGGTGACTCACACTCCTCATCAGTGGCAACGACCGAGGTAGTTCGTCCACGATGATATCAGCGAACTCTCCCAGCAGTTCCTGAATCTCCTCTGGCAAGTTGTCCACTCTTGTGCTTGTCAGGACAATTCTCGGGTTCCTGACAACAAAGAATTGTGGATCTTCGTTCTTCTCCATCTCTGTGAGAAGTTCCTTCCCACTCATGAGAAGTATTGTGCTGGTTACTTCCGTCTTCACTTCTTTATCTTTAATCGGAAGCAATATGTGTGTCTTCCCATCCTTCTCCAAGGTATATGTGTTCATTCTCCCATCATGAACAACATTTATATCATACTTCCATGGTCTACCCAATAATACATGACAAACATCCAAGGGAATGACATCACACAGAATCTTATCCTTATATTCACCCATTTTAAATTCAACCAGAATTGTTTTGTAACACATACCTGGTGTCCTTTCTGCAGCCATGACACTTTGTATGGACTTGGGTGATCTTTCATCTCCAGCGCTAGCTTCTCCACCATCTCGGTTGAAACGAGATTATCGGTGCTCCCACTGTCCACTATGACCTTGAATTTCCAGCCCTTGGTCTTGCAAGTCGTTTTGAACAGTGTGGTTCTCTCTGTTGTGTCCTCCACCTCTTTCTCGGGTTTCAAGAGAACTTTGTGCACCGTTAGTGACTTCCCACTTCCAGTGTCTTCATCCTCAACATCACGCCTCTGCGCCTCAGTGATGTGAACTTCTCCTCTGTCCATCTTCCTGTCTGGACAATCAACGGCTTCATGTCCATCCTTTACACATGTAAAACATGTGATGATTCCTCCTCTGCCTCTTCCCCTACCTTTGGTACGAGGAAATGTGTTGGCATTAGCATATCCGCCACCCTGCTCTGTATGCTGCCTCCTCGGCTCAGCATATTGCTGCTTCTGTTGTGAGGATCTGCCTCTTTCAGCTTTACCCTAAGGCTTCCTCCATTCCTCCTTGGGCTTCTGAGTTCTTTCCTGGGCAATTGCCTTACCTCTGTGCTGACTCCTGCCTCGCCCTTGCTGTCCTTTCTTGCGGCTCAACTTCTCCTCGGCTTTTAGAGCCATCTGGTACGCATCCTCAACTATTCGGATGGTAACCATACTCAACTCATCCTGAATGTCATACCTAAGACCATTCAGATATCTCGCCACCTTCTCATCATTGCTCTCTCGATGAATTGCTCGAATGTTGAGTCTGTAAAACTCCTCGGTGTACTCCTTCACCATCATCATCTTCTGTCTCAGGTTTTGCATCCGCCTGAATAGAGTGATTTGATAATCTTTGGGGATGAATTTCGCTTTCATCTTAGCAATCATCCTGTCCCAACTCTTGATTTTCTGTTTTCCTTTGCAGTGCCTATCAGCTTGCAACTCATCCCACCATAAGGTTGCATGTCCTTTCAAATTGGTAACAACATGCCTTACCTTCTTGTCCTCCTCAATATCCTCATAATCGAAGTAGGTGTCAAGTGCTCGGATCCAGTCCAACAACTCTTCTGCATTTAGACTCCCCTCATAGACGGGAATGTCCATTTTTGTCTTTGAGCTCATTCTAGCGATGGCTCTAATCAACCGTTCGGTTCAGGCATCCTCTGCTGATACCTCCTCTACATCGTGTCCATCTTCCTCTTTAACCTCAGAATCACCGAACTCTACTGCACCAGCTCCGCGTCTCTACGCACTCTCCATCTCCTCAAGCCTTGCTCGGAGATCTCGCATCTGGCGCTCCATTTCCGGGGTTCCTGCTGGTCTACCCCTTCTTCTCGCATCCCTGTCCTCTCAATCAAGTGACTGCCTTTCCCTTCTCGGCGGCATGGTGTAATCCGCTTCTCTTTTCTACTGGAACAAAGAGAACTCTTCTCTCGCTCTGATACCACTCTGACGCAAGTCGTGTGTATCAGAGTGCTTTCCCTTTCTCCTTCCCTTCTCTTGCCTGAGATATACAGACAAGATTTCGGGCTCTGATACCACTCTGACGCAAGTCGCGACCCTCACGGTCCAACCCGCTCTCACCAGGACCTCCTTCTTTACTGGCCTGAAGAGCTAATCTCGCTCTTCAACTCCCTTATCGGAAGTTTTCACTACCCACAGTAACTCCTGCCACGACCTCCCTTCGCTTATTTGGAAATCGGGTTTCGCAATATCGCGAAACTCGTTACACAACCTCGTGTAGATCAAAACTCTGAACCCTGAGCTCCGATGGTCAATGGTCAACGCTTCCACAGGTCGGGGATTTTCCCTATTGGGAAATTGCTATCCGCGATGTCGACAACTTGAACTGACAATTCCCGATGCCCGATGGGACGATCTTCGACGCACGTGTGGACTTGGGCCTTCCGCCTTTGGGATCTTTCTTCCTTCGAACTCCGGTACAGCTCCACCTGTACTCCACTAAAACCTCGTGGTCCCACTCAGCCATGTCACTTCTCCTCTCGTGCGATCGGGAATCGCGAGATCGCGATTTGACTAGTCGAAATTTCTTGCGATGAGAATTGCCGAACGCCGAACCCCGACCTCCCGGGATCTGGTGCCACCTCTCCCTGTCGCAATCAACGGCTCCGCTTTAATCGAGAAATCGCCGATCGCGATTTCGACGAGTATGAAACTCTTTCCCTCGCAACCCCTGATATGACAATATGCGATGGCTTCTGGGTTAACTTCCCCACAACTTCTCCGTGATCTGATGGTCAATGGGACTTCGCGATTCTCCACAGCGATCCCTGGCTGTCGATTCTCCTCCTTGAGGATTTCTTCTGCTCCAAAGTTTCGTTACTGTTCGAGCCCCTCCTGGGTCCTTCTCATACGGTATCAAGAAGGAACTATCCCTCCTGAGCTTGGTTTCTCCCGCTCCTTCAATGGAATGTTGGCGCACTCCTTGCGCTCGGCGTCCAATCCCTCTGTAAGTGTTGGATCTTCTGGACTATGTGCACTTCCGACAACAGCAATCCATGCCTTCCTTTTCTCAGACTAGCTACTGAGGCTCCAACCTTGGCCTGCACTTCCCCTGCACGACTCTGATAACCCAACTGAACTTCTGGGTAGATGAGAATAAGAGTTCAACTGTCTGACCTCATCAACGCACTCTATGTAGATGAATTCGACTGCACTCTATGCAGTAATCTTCTGGCTCAGACAGAGAAATAATTGAAACTCATTCTCATCTCTCAGACTTAAGTTGAAATGCTGAAATCTCATACACAACATATTCAAAAGCAAATGCATACAAAAGAAGCAAACATTCATGAGCATAATATCAACACAGAGAAACAACACAAACCATGAAGCTGAATCAAAGACTCTCTTCTACTAATTCAATCTGTACATGGGTTTTCTCCACAAGTCCTCTGCTCTGCTCTGCTTGTTCTCAATTATATCAATGATTCTAAATTTTACAATAATACAAAGGAGGGTGCCTATATTCTGTTTGCCCTCTCGAATTCCACAACTATCAAATCTACAATTCATTCCTACCTAACATCATTAAAACTAATAAATGCCTTCCTATCTACAATACAATACAAGTACGCTTCTTTTATGAATGGCTTCATGAAAGAGAGACGCTACAACTTCCAAAGCATTTAAAAAATATATGTGCTAGCGCTATCCAGCTGTTCTTTCTGCTCCACGTTGGCTTGCTTGATGAGTGAGTGATGGTCCTACATCACTATGACACTTGTAAGAAACAAATAATTTTTATATTTATTGTTGATGGACAAATGGAACAACCAGGTTGAAATCATATGACCATGACTCCATGAGTGGGGAACATGTTCGAATTGCCTCAGAGTTGAATGTTACAAGTGGAAAATCAAGAATTTGGACATTGTCACCCTTTGAAAATGATGGATTTTGAAAGCTACGAAAATTCCCAAGGGGAAAAGACCTAGGCACAATTGCTTTCGGATATATATATATATATATATATATATATATATATATCATATGGGAGGAGGCAGGACGCTGCCTAGTATGCTGGGGAAAATAATTATCTCTTGCTATTATGAAAACTATTTTTTGAGTGTGAGGCAAGGAGAATTTTTATGAAATAGACGGACTATAGCTTAGGAGGATTTCTATATTTCTCCCTCATGGATTCATGGTCAGGCTAGGTGGTGAGTGGTGCAAGTAGATTTGGTTGTTCCCTTCTAAGTTTGTGACGAACTTGGTTGTTCCATTTGTTGTATGATAATTGCTCACATATGTCCATATACTCCTTCTCTGATTGAACATTATTTGTTTGATGACTGATATAATGCATCTCTTTAATTATGGATGAATGGATTTATTGACTCAAATGTTGTTGAAATGAAATAAAATGTAGTATAACTCTCACAGTTTTATTCTATCCCTTAAGTATACGAAATGGGACTGTGTTATATAAGTATAACTCTCACAGTTTAATTCTATCCCTTATGTATTAACTGTAAATGGGACTGTGTTATATAAGTATACGAAATATGTAATTAAACTTATTACATATCCCAAAATTAGGCCATAAAACAAAGGTGTATTCAACCCTACATAATTACTACGTTTATAATCTTCCAACAATGAAACATCATTACAACAATTGAATATATTTGTTAACCAGTCACTATAGGAGCCTGGATTGAACCCTCCACAATAATGATATTCTAGATTAGATAGTTAGTTCACTTATTAGAACATGGATTGATAAACTCTGAGAGTACTATAAAGGAAGTCGAGTACCTTTTGCGTAAGGAAATTTCCAAAATTCGAGGATTTCGTGCACACGAATCTTGTAAAAAGACCAAGAGAATTTCAATTAATATTTAGTAGGAAGCAATTGAAATTCTTATGATGAATGTAAAATTAAATTACCAAGGAAAATAATTAAAAAAGAGACAACACAGGAAATTCTTGGACTGTCCTTAACTTGGGGTCTAAAGTAAAAGTTGTCTTCCTCCTCAACATCCTTGATAACGTCATCCACAAACCAAAGGGGGGTTGGAGGAGGCAAGGACTACCTGACAGGTACCCTTTTAGTCAAAAGGGGCCCATCATTAGATTTTAGAAACCAAACATTTAGCAATATTTCCAGAAAGAGAATAATCATACATCATCCAAACAAATATAATGAAGAATGTACATTGTCAATCCGGGATCCTCAAGATTTTCCCAACTAGCCATATAATGAGGCTATGAAATTATTCTTGTTTTAATCAAAATCCTCTTGAAATAAACATCATGAATAGAATTTTAAAAAAACTTGAGTTTTCTTTCATGGATGCGATTTGATAAAAGAAGTTAAGACATTTAAACCTTTAGGACAACAAACAAGGTAATTCTTCAACCAGGTCCCAAAGGCCCGGAATAAGCTAAAATGATGAGAAACAAAAATGGTGTTCATATTGGTACAAAAGTGTCATAGATTAAGGGAAAGAACTGTATATTAAAAGGAATGTCATTTAAATTTTTGGATAACACGAATTAAGTTGAACATGCCAAGAAATAAGTTCTCATGGAATTAACTGTATTGCAAATATTTATCTCATGAGTTCTTTAACATTTTACCACACTTTTTTTTCTGGAAAACGTCAAATGTAGTAAAGGTCGAGTGTTACTGGAATACTCAAGAATTTAGGCATTTTGCGCTTTCATAAGGCAGGGATATAAAAGAAAACTAATTATGCCCTTCAAAGAAACAACTCGGGACCTTCACGAGTACCAAGACATTACCCTCATAAATTTATAGACCAAGGATATAACTAAAAAAAATCCAGAGTTACTTGATATCGGCGTATCTATAACAAAAGGGAAAGAATCAATGACATGAAAGTCATAAGGAAACACTCCTCCACATAATTGTGAAAACCAGTTCCCGACTAGGGTAGAAAACCCGAGAAAACAACATAGCACACAGTCAAAACAACAAATCGATTTTGAAGCTTTACCGAAGTAACAGATTTTCTGAAGGGCTAAAGTACAAACTATTATTTTACCTCGAGCCCATAAGGTTCGAGGAACTTTGACAAAGAAACATTTAAAATACAGTAAGTCGTCATCACGCATGGTCTGAGAAAACAATACGAAGGATAGGTATAAAACCAAAGTAAACCCTAAAACACTACTCAGTGAAATGCCATTACCAAAATTCTACACCAGACCCTCTTAAGAGTTTGTGTAAGAACTGATACATACATAAAAACATTTCTTAAAATTGAGATTCAACTATATAACAACCAGAGAATCCTTACCTAGTTTATGGTATCATTTATAGATGTGGTCCGCCATGCTCTTCTCTACCAGAGCGAGCCCAACTCCACCAAAGCGATGGTTATGGTACCATGAAAGACTGAAAGAGGGTTATCACAGTAAACAAAGGGAAAGCTACATAGAGCCGAGAGGATGGGTGAAACAATAGACTTGGGAGAATCCCCGTAGGTTAAGATTAATGAAATTAATACAGATTTTTACCCAGCCCATGTGATTATATCAATGTGGAAGCAATTTGATGGACACAGTAAACAAGTTATGGTTCCAAGGAGACGACTTATAGACCTCCAAAAATTTCATTGGAAGGGCTCATTTACACCATGATAGTCATATACTATCAGACTAGGACGACTGTAACGACATATTAGTTCTAGGTTATAGTTTAGTTAGAGTTCTATACTTCATTCCAAATCCATTATTCCTTGTTCTAGTGTTAGTTAGAGGTTTAGTCCTAATGAGTGGAGTAAACAACTAAGAATAAGCAATAGACACCCAACCGTTTGATTCAATTGTTCTAGGCCTTAATGCTATCACATGTCGAATGTCATGTGGATAGAATGTGTTCTGTCACACAAGTGTGAGGGGTTAATTTCATTAATTCAAATCCAGTATAGAAATAGGCATTTGTTAATTTCCATAGTATGTATATAAATTGCGCTTATTGAATGTTTACTCGATGGTGAATATATATAAATTCCTTAATACGAAACGAGTGTCGAAATGTGCATTTGTTGTTTTCCATAATATGTATATAAATAGTTTGTGCAAATTGAATGCATACTCTATGGTGAGTAAATATATATGTATATAGTTACATTCACTTAGGTATCAAACTACCGTCCTTAAGAATAGGAATAAGTTAGAGTTCTTTAGTTCCAATTGTCAAGGATATGGTAAATCTAAAGAATGAAAAAAAAAAGTAGTGTTAAATCACATCATAGTATCATTAAGAAATGTTAGAGAATAAATGAAAGTATTTCATAATAACCCTAGAAAAACAAATTATGGGTAAATGTGGGGTTCATTACATGATCAGTATGGACTAGTTGGAATCACATGAGGTGATACTCAACTGTAAGACGAAACGTTTGATCTTGGTCAATGATGAGTGATAGAAACGCGTGATTGTGGGTTGAAACTAGGGAGTTTCTCTGGGGTTCATCTCTTCCTTGCAACTACAAAATATAATGAGCAAGGGATGGTAGCTATATGCCATCCTTGTGTTAAATAGAAAAGGCAAGGTGGAAGCACTAGAAAAACGTTCTGTTATTATGAGAGTTTGTGGATGTCTTCCCAGAGAAGTTACCAAGGTTTTTACCTAAGAGGGAATTGGCATTTATGATAGAGCTAAAACCATGAACTGAACCGATAGCGAGACTGCCTTATCGGATGTCGACCCGTGAGTTACAGGAGTTGAAAATGCAATTGAAGGAGTTGCTAGACATGGGACTTATATGACTGAGTGTGTCACCGTGGGGTGTGCCTTTTATTTTTATACAGAGGAAGGATGGGTTGTGGAGACTCTTCATTGACTACCATCAATTGTCAAGGCAACGATCAAGAACCAATATCCGTTGCCAAGGATTAACAATATATTTGATCAAATGAAAGGCACAATGGTGTTTTCAAAGATGGAATTGAGAGTAGGGTATCACTATTTACACATCAAGGAGGAAGACATCCCTAAGACCACCTTTAACAAGAGATTTGGAAATTACAAGTTTACGGTTTTACTGTTTGGATTGACGAATTCCCTAGGGATATTCATGAGCTTGATGAACTGGGTGTTCCACGAATACTTAGACAAGTTCATCCAATTATTCATTGAATATTAATTTTGATATATTCTCGGATGATGGAGGAGCATGATGAACACTTACGCTTGGTACTATAGTGTCTATGAGAGAACGAATTGTATGGGAAACTATCTAAATGATCCTTTTATTAATCGAAGATTCACTACTTAGGGAATGTAATATCTAGTGAAGGTGTTGTTGTCGATCCAAAAAAGATCAAGGTTATTGTGGATTGGCCTGCATCGAAGATGTCCCAGAAGTGCGTAGATTCATGGGTTTAGTGGGATACTATCGAGGGTTCATCGAGGGTTTTGATCTTATTCTAAGCTCATTGAGCAGTGAACATGGATCATCTAGGAGTCATGAAGATGAGGACCAACCTTAAGCCCTTGTTCATCTGGAAGTGATAAAGGAGGACATCGTTAACTACATGGCGAGATGTCTAGAAGGTTGGTAGGTGAAGGATGAATGTAGACATCGAGAAGGATTACTACAACCAGATGATTTTATGAAATAAAAATGGGAAGTCTTCTGAGGGACATTATTGTTGGGATTGTCATTAATGGTAGGGAGGAATGACTTGATTGTCATGACAATTGACACTCTAACGAAGAGTTTACATTTTGTATCTATGAGTACAACGCATCAAGTGCTAGGTATAGCTACATTTTATATCAAAAATATTTGAGACTATCAGACATATGAAAGGAATCATATGCAATCAGGGATTCAGTGTTTTCAAGACGATTTTGGACAAGTTTCCAAAGATGCCTTGGGAACAACAGTAAACTTTAGTACAACATGTCGTTGATATAGACATGACGACCAAATTAACAAACCAGTTTGGGAAGGTTGTGTTGCATATGCGTGTGTTTGACCAACAAAAACGTTGGGATTTGTCATGGCCACTGGCCAAGTTTGCATACAAAAACCACTACCAAATCACCATTGAGATGGTGCCATTTGAGTTTCTTAATGGGTGACTGTGTCATATGCCTTTGAGTTGGTATTGAAAGAAGAGAAGGATCTATAGAAAGGGGATGAAAGAAGCACATGATCCATAGAAAGGTTTGTTGATGCACATTTGGTCGACCATAATTATGAAGCGACTAATGGCTAGACATGCCTCATTCACGGGGTGTTGCACAATGTTTATATTGTATCTCTGTGCGACTTTAGGTCAATGATCCTACGCATGTGATTGAATTGAGTTCTTGGTATATTTTAGGTGAGGGTGCACTCACGGAGGAGCCAATCCACATTTTGGACCATCGCATTAAATAGCTATGGCATCGAACAATCAATCAGGTGAAGGTCCAATGCGACAACTAGTTCGTACTCGACAATCTGGGAGGACGCATATGATATGCGTCATCAATTTCCATTTTTGTTTGATAGCTTGACATATTGATATTTTTAGACACCTTATTTCGACATTTATATATTGCCAAACTTTGGGACGAAGTTTAAAACAAGAGAGGGTGTATGTAACATCCCGCTCTTGTGAAAACTAAGAAAAATTATCCTTTGAGGACACTTCCGTGCAAGTGATCCAGGTCATTATACTCTTGGTTGTTTTCTTTATGATTATGATATATTTTGGATTTGAGTATATGTTATTTTTGTTGTATTTACATCGACATGTGCTATTGACTAGGTTCTCCTAAGTGTGCAGGACTGTGGATGTTAGAGGATACCAGGGCATCAATGAAACTCCTTGGACTCCGAATAGAGTAAGGGAGTGGATTGTTAGGGTTTGAATATTGTTTATGTGACATATGTACATATGATTAGATATTATGATGTTTATTGTTATCAGTGACATGTTTCCTTGATGGATGCAGGATGACAATAGCTTACCGACAAGACCCACATTTGGAGAAAAGGGGTCACACATGACAACTAAAGACATTGAGGGAGATGTGTCGCAGAAACCCTACCACAACCTAATAGCACTCCTTCCATGGCTCAAACTATAGGTTAACGACTACCTAGTTATATAATAACCATGATGACATGAGGAAAAATTGTAGCAGTTTCTCACGATGATTCTAAGGGGCATGCAATAAGGAAGAGTCCTTATTCCTTTGAGGCCCTTAGTCTCCCACAAGATCAACTGGTGAAGTATTGAATCGAGGGGTTTGATGTGTACTAAACTCATTCAAGAGGCAAGTGGCACCTTTGGAGCACGCAGTGTGTCTTGAAGGGAATGTTGCGCAAATAAAACAAAATCATGCGAGTGGCACCCTTATAGCATGTAGTGCGTCATGAAGGGAACACTGCGATTTTAACTATGGTAAGTTAATAAACCTAGTGACTAGAAAACTATACCTCC
>ML836940.1:8077-32223 GCA_009831015.1 Picea engelmannii | reverse complement strand
CTAAACCCTTGCGATAAATTACAATTACATAAATTATATATGTTTCAACCATAAAATTTCAATGACCTTACATGATAAAAACATTGCGAGTAAACAATGAGGAGCTCACATTCATAAGTTATCAATGCTAGCATAGCAATCTTGCTCTTGCAAGAACCTTACATTTTATATGATATCAATCATAAGGAATTACAATAACATTCCCTAATCATAACCATATCATCACTATCTATCTTACAATAACATTTCAATTAAATAACCAGGATTTTACATTTGAGTTGTTATGAATAACAATGGCACTATGGTAACATTTCCATAACCTAACCATATCATCACTTTTACATTACTATAATATTCAATTAAATAACATGGATTTTACATTATATTGTTATTATTAACAATTGGAACTACAATTGTAAGACCAGAAAGTAGCCATATCATTACTTTTATATTAAATAGTATTGCAATTAAAATAACAAGGGCCCTACATTTCATTGGTCACAATTAACAAGAAATTGGATGAATCTTCCATAAATAACCATATTATTATTATTGATATTACAAAGACCATGCAATAAAATAGCATTGACCTTACTTTTAAATGATAACGATGATTGACCTTATGTTTTATCCTTAACCAACAATATATTTACAGTCACAACAGTTACATTTACATAACCAACAATATAATACATTCGCAACAGTTACACCCTTTTTGTCACAGTGTTAAGTATCAATACAATGAGGCTAGCGGCTATGAGTCCTGTCAGAGCCCGTTCTGGCAACCAATGAGTGCATTCCATAATTCATGCATGCGGTCGGAAGCCATCAATGGCAATGGTTAAGGGAAGACTGAAAGGTAGTTCCCCAAATGGCGTCTGTAGTTTCTAAAACATTCTCCAAATCCCTCCCAAAGGCACATGAATCTATTCATGCAGTGAGCAGAGAGAGGACGTGTCTGCAATCGCCGAACGCGGCCTTACGCAAGTTGCAGTGGCAAGAGTAATAAGTTTTAAAGGTCGTCGGGTGAAGTGTACAAGGTGGATGGGGTCTGAAGGTTAAACGAAGCATTCATCAATGATCATAATGCCAAGCAATCTAAAAACCTGGGCCGTAGCAGAGAAGTCTTGTCCTGTGCAGGCGAATTAAAGAAAGGTGATATAAAAATATCGCACCAGCAAAAATTGCGGAAGGAATTAAAAAATTTAATGGTTTACAGAGGACAACCGTAGGTGAAGACATGAGTACCATAACTAGGGTGTAGTGACAAAAATCAAGACAACACGCAGGGGATAAAATTCGTGAAATGATGACATTACCTTTGAAGGGAACACCCAGGAAAAAGGGGATGGAATTTATTTCTTTTAGCGCATTAGAATGCTGGGTAAAATGACCACGTCAGAATTTAGGTTGCAGAGGCGAAGAGTAGGTGGTTTAAAATCACTGTGGCAGAGGTAGCAAGTCGATTCCACACCGTGGCACGGAAATGAAGTTTTACGTTATTTTTCCAATCTAGTGGTAGTGATATGTATTCGCCATATTTGCAGGGTTTGGAGTGGTTGAAAAGCGTGGGTATCTTTCCCCAATTCGCACGGAATTATGACACCTACCTGCAGAGATTTAGTGGTCGTAAAATGAAGGGGGTAGCCTCCTCCAAACACAAAGAATCCATAACACCATACACAGAGATATCAATAAAATTGCAGAGCATTTACAACAGTAATCGTGGAGATATCCAATGAAACACAGCGAAATTTGAACAATAAAAAGACAGTGATAACCAAACAACGCAGGGAATTTCTCGCAGTAAAAACGAAGAGGTATACAACAATCGCAGAGAGTTTTTAACAGAAAAAAAACAGAGATATACAATGGCAATACAGAGAAACAATCGCAGAGTTAAGATGCGAAGGAAGTAATGCAATGTGGTGGGTTTAAACGAACAATCTAAATTATGCTAGGGAAACTCAGTCATTAGGGATATAGAGGCCAGGCTAGAGTGGCCATTTATTTTTTTTAATTTTTTTTATATTTTCTTTTTCAACACAGGGTTAAATTTCTTCCACCAACACATAAAGGAAACGACGAGATATTTATTTCTCATATAGTACTAAATTTAACAACAGAGATAACGTTTTTACAACAGTTACCAAATAAAAGAACTCCGAGGTAAATAAATAAAACAATCATTCTAGCCAACCAGGTTCAACACCAATCAGAATTAAACAACTTCATCTTAGAACACCATATAAAATGCTAACAACAGAAGAGAAGGCTAGGGCCCTAAGGTTATCTCATTGAGAGGATCACAAGGGTTACATCTGATGAGGCACAAAAAATAAACAACAAGGAGAAAGATAAACCCAAAGCCAAGGCCATACCGAAGGACATATGCCATCAATCAGTATACCTATCCAATACATGGGTAGATCTACTTCATAATTCTTAATGCATTCTACTCTACAAAATAAATGAGCATACCTTTGCCTTATCGCCTGCCTTGAATGACGTTCACGGGCTCCGTGCCACTCCTGCTTGCCGACCGTCGAGACCTCACCGGTACCTCCCAACCAATCGATAGGGGTACTCTGCTTCCCCCTTAGCCCCCCAAGCCACAAAGCGGCCACACACTATTCAGATGGTACGTCTAGCTACCATCTTTTCTAGCAAGGTCGAGCTAATACTCCTATCAAGCTGGGAAATCCCAACTCCCCACAAGTAATTAGTCAAGTCACAATTCCAGCAACGTAACGTTATGCTAACATATGATACCCTTTATTCCTCATCTTCCCTTTCTTTTATAGAGTTTTTATACCGTCCAACTTTCCCTAAATCAAATTTAAATTAAGTTTTAATAAAAATATTCTAAATATTCTCCTTCGCAGAAGTGTCGTCCATCCCCCTCTTTTCTCCAATAATTATTTTCTTTAATTTATTAATTGTCTCAATTCCCTCACCCACCTAGAGTTGCTCCTAAATTTACTCCTAAATTCCTGTTCAAGTTTAAATACTTTCCCTAAAATGAAGTTGTTAATTTAGTTCATTTTAGAAGGTTCTTAATTGCAGATTCCTTACTATATTGACCTCGCTTTTTACCATAAGTTCCCCTCTTTCCCTTATTATGTTTCCCCCTATTCCTTAGTTTCCTAATTTTTATTATTCCCTTCTTTCCCCTTTTATTAGAGCCAAAATGGCAGTTGCACTAATTACTCTTCTCCTTTTTATTATTAAATTGATATCTTTTTACACTTTCACAAGTTAAAGAATTTATTTCTTCTTTACAATTTTTAAATCCACTCATTTAATTAATTTCTTCACTCTCTTCATTTTACCCAATTTTTTTTTATGAAAACTTAAATTATTACTTAAGTGGATTATAGTTTAAATTTTTATTTTTATTTTCATAGGGTATTTTCTTAAGGTTAGACAAAAAATTTACCCTAGAGAAGTTTTAGACTTAGGACTTAGAGTCTGAACTCGACGACATTTAATTAGGGAAGTTGGTTAAGAATTTATTAATGTGCTAAATGTCTTAGGTCCATCTAGGTTTGTTCCTTCATCAACATCAATGCGACGTGCCCTTCAGGATGCACCACGTGCTCCAAGGGTTCCACTCACCTCGTTCATTTCTTTTGCGCGATGTTCCCTTCAGGATGCACCACGTGCGCCAAGGGTGCCACTCGCAAACTTCTGTTTCTTTTGCGTGACGTGCTCTTTAGGATGCACCAGGTGCCTCAAGGGTGCCACTTTCCAACTTGTGTTTCCCTTGCGCGACGTGACTTTAAGGATGCACCACATGCTCCAAGGGTTCCACTTGCCAACTTGATTGATTGGTAGACATCAATAACCCCTGGACTCAACACTCCGCCAGGTGAACTTGTGTGAGACTAAGGGTTTCGAAGGAATAAGGCCTTCGACTTATTGCATGCCCCTTAGAGTCATCGTGAGCGACTATCGTAGTCTTTCCTCACAACATTGTGGATCCTCTTGAGCTAGGTAATCGTTAAAATATAGTTCGAGCCATGGCGGGAGTGCTAGTAGGTTGTGGCAGGACTGTTGTCCACAAATCTCCCTCAACCTGTCTAGAAATCGTTTGTGGCCCCTTTACTCGATATGTGAGTCTGGTAAGCAAGCTATTGTCGGGCTTCATCATCAACAAACGTGTGAAAACATGTCCACATCATCGCATCAAATCAATGTAATATCACAGTAAATAAATCAACCCAAATAGCACACTCCATGACTCAATCCAGAGTCCAAAGGGTTGCGTCGATGCCTCTACATCCTCAAGGTCAGAAACCCTGCACACTCAGTAAAACTAAGTGAATAGAACTTGTCTATGTCAAAGAAGTAAGACATCATGTCATATAACATAACGCATCATAATCAAGGACAAATGTTTTAATATCATAATAGTCTGGATCACTTGCGAGCAAGTATCCACAAAAATAAGTTTTCTCAGTGCGTCAAAGCGGGATTTTACATACACCCCCTCTTGGTCTAAACTTCATCCCAAAGTTTCATGGTATAAATGTTGAAATAAATGTATCACAGTATCATAAGTCTATCTATCAAACAAAAATGAAAACTGCTAGCGCATATCATATGCGTCCTCCCAGGTCGCCGAGTGCGGACTATAGTTGTCCCACTGGACCCTGACCTGATCTACCATTCGACGTCGTAACTGTTGAACACGGTGATCTAAGATGCAGACTGGCTCATCCGTGAGTGCTCCCTCATACGATACCTGGAAGGAACTCATGTCAGTCATATGTGTAGGATCACTAATATAATGTCTCAAAATAGATACATGAAATACATCGTGCATACGCCTCAAAGAATCAGGCAAGGCTAGTCAATAGGCCACGGGCCCCTTTTTCTCCACAATCTTGAAAGGTCCCACGAACCTAGGAGAGAGTTTAGCTCCCTTTCCAAACTTGATTGAACTCTTATGCGGTTTAACCCACAAGAAGACTCGATCACCGACCTCATAGCTATGGTCGACTTGGTGCGCATCGACATAACTCTTCTGTCGATCCTGCGCTTCTTTAATCCTTTGTCTTATGGTTTGCATTTGGTCTTTCATTTCTTGGATCGCTTCTGGTCCCACCAGGACCCTATTCTCAAGCTGATCCAAACTCAAGGGCGTCTGACATGGTTTCCCGTAAAGAATCTTGAAAGGTGCCATCTTAATGGTGCTATGGTAACTGTTATTGTAAGCGAACTCTACTAGAGGCAAGAATTCTTCCCAACGCTTTTGTTGGTCCATCACGTACATGCGTAACATGTCTTCCAAGTTTTGGTTTGTTTGTTTTGTGTGTCCGTTAGTCTCTGGGTGATACGCAGTACTAAAGTTAATTTGAGTTCCCAAGGCATCTTGGAAACTCGTACAAAATCGTCCAGTAAACACCGATCCTCAATCGGATATAGCCCTCTTAGGCACGCCATGCAACCTCACAATCTCACTGATGAAAACTCTAGCTATGTCAGGTTCCTAATACATCGTACGCATAGGAATAAAGTGAGCACTCTTTGTTAGAATGTATAATACTATGAAAATCGAGTCATGTCTCCTTGCTGTCAATGGCAATCCAAAAATAAAATCCATCAAAATGACCTCCCATTTTCATTCTGGAATGGCATGTGGTTGTAGTAATCCTGTTGGATGTTTATGTTCAGCCTTTACCTACTGACACTCTAGACATCTGGCCACATAGTTGACTATTTAGAGCTTCTTTCCCTTCCTAAAGAATAAGGGCTTAAGGTCTACCCTCATCTTCGTGACTCCTGGGTGAGCCATGTAAAATGCTCTATGAGCCTTGCTCAGGATCAACATCCTCAACTCGTCGTTTGGCAGTACGTAAATCCAACTTTTAAACCTCAATAACCCATCACTATCAAAAGAAAATCCCTCATATCGTGGTACCATCATTTTGTTTTGTCCAATAAAGCCCTCAACTTCCTTGTACCAGTCGTCGTCACGCTGTAAGGTTAGAATCCTTTCACGTAGATTCATCTGAAGAGGCAACACCGAAAAGATGCGTGGCCTCTGACTCAATGAATTTTCCACTAGGTTCATCGTTCCCTTTATGTAAGTAATCTCAAATTCGTACTCGCTAAGCAATTCTGACCAACGTCGTTGTCGCGCGTTCAGGTCGCTTTGCATAAAAATGTGTTGTAGTCCACAATGATCAGTCTTTAGTTCAAATTTTCATCCAACAAGGTAGTGTCTCCACAACTTCAAGGCATATACGATGGCTAATAACTCCAAATCATGCGTCGCGTAGTTCTCCTCATGCCTTCTCAGTTTCCTCAAAATGTAAGTGATTACTCATCTGTCTTGCATCAAGACTCCACCTAAGCCTTCCTTGGATGCATCGATGCATACCAAGAAGTACACGTCCATGTCAGGGACCTTTAGTATCGGTTCTTTCGTCAACAACTCTTTAAGCCTCCGAAATACTTCCGCGCATTTCTCAGTCCAAACAAACTTCTTATTTTTCTTATGCAATTCCGTGATCAGATTTGCTATCCTCAAACATCACTTGACAAATTGTTGGTAGTATCCTGCTAAACACATAAAGCTATGCACTTTTGTGACATTGATCAAAGAAGGCCATTCTATAATAGCCTCAACCTTGGTTGGATCCAAGGAAATTCCTTCATCGGAGATGACATGCCCTAAGTAGTGAATCCTCGATTGATAAAAAGAGCATTTGGTCAACTTCCCATACAATTGGTGCTCTCACAGACACTATAATACCAAGCGCAAGTGCTCCTCATGATCCTTCGTCGTCTGAGAGTAGATCAAAATGTCATCAATGAATACTTGAACGAACTTGTCCAAGTACTCACACAACACCCCGTTCATTAAACTCATAAATACTCCAGGGGCATTTGTCAGTCCAAACGAAAAAACAATAAACTCGTAATGTCTGAATCTCGTCTTAAACTAGGTCTTAGGGACATCATCTTCCTTGATCCTCAATTGGTGATACCCCAATCACAAATTGATCTTGGAGAACAACGTTTCACCCTTCATTTTATTGAATAGATCATCAATTCTTGGCAAGGGATACTGATTCTTGATCATGGCCTTGTTCAGTTGACGGTAGTCGATGCAAAGCCTCCACGATCCATCCTTCTTCCGTATGAAAATAACTAGTGCACCCCACGGTGACACACTAGGACGTATCAGTCCTAGATATAGCAAATCCTTCAGTTGCATTTTCAACTCTTGTAACTCTGGGGTCAACATATGATAAGGCATTCTCTCTATCGGTTCAGTCCCCGATTTTAGGTCTATGGTAAACTCCAACTTCCTCTCCGGCAGCATCCTAGGTAAATCCTTTGGAAACACGTCCGCAAACTCTCTCACCACTGGAAGGTGTTCTAGACCTCCTGCTACTCCATTCTCGTTTAGCGCAAGGATCGCATAAAACTTGCACCCCTTGTGCATACTCTTCCATAGCTGTAAGGAAGAGACGAATCTTAGGGAAGCACCTTGGTTCTGTCCTAAAATTACACATCTTTGTCCCTCATCATCGACCAAGCTCAACCATTTCGTCTTGTAGTTGAGTATCGCCTCATGCGATTCCAACCAATCCATACCAATTACGACATCGTAAGATCCTAATATCGTAACGTACAAGTTGGTCCTCGTGACAAACTCTCCCAGGTTAAGGGTACATCCCGTAACCTTTCCTCCAACCTTCTGTTTGACTCCCAAAGCAATCTCTACGAAGCTAAACTCGTCCTGTTCGACCGCCTTTACCTTAATCCTTTTTAGCATTGCACCAGAAATGAAACTCTCAGTAGCACTGGGATCTATCGTAAGCGATGGTATCTGTCGTCTTGAGCACAGTCGACTAGTGCTCTGCCTGGAAGTTATTCACCACTGCATGAATATGATGGGCCTTGCCCATATCTCCCATTGTAGTGGTTTCGGTTGATCCAGACACTCTGGTCCTCTCCACAGGACAGTCGCGCTTGTAGTGTGTCTCCCCACACGTCCAACACCCCTTCTTCATCCCAGAAGTCCTGGTACCCGAAGTAGAAGATGAAGGTCCACCGGCCTGGAACCCTAGTCTATTCTACTGAACAGGCCTAAACTGTTGTTGTTGTCGGTGACGTTTTTGTTGATACTGTGGTACCCAATAAGGTGCTAGTTGTTGAGGTGGTTTTCTCCTAGGTGTAGTGAAAGTGGATCCCCTCTGGAAGCCACGATATCCCAGTGTAAGTCTCGCTGGGGTCTGATGCTGCGGGGTTCCAGATGAACTCTGTCGTACAGGTCTCGCTGAAGTCCTGGTCTGACCCCCACTAATAAGCTCCTCCTCTGCTATGAGGGCCTTCTGGATGATATCGTGCAAGGTTTAAGGCATCAAAATCCTAACCTTTACACGTAGGTTTCCGTTAAGGCCGAACATGAACCGGTTGACCTTAAGCTTCTCTGTGTTAAGGTGCGGAGCATACCAGAGAAACTCCATTAAACGTGCCTTGTACTCGGGCACCGTATGACCTCCCTGTCATAATTCGTTGAACTCATTGAGCTGATGCTCAATGAATTCCTCAGAAAGGTACCTCTCTCTGAACCGTTCCACAAACAGTTCCCATGACACGTCTTCGACAGCCATGTTCAGCTGTGGTAGGAGCGTCTTCCACCATAGAAGAGCGCTCCCCTTCAGATGAAATACCACCATGTGGACCTTCATTTGGGAGGTATAATCGTGAAGTGTGAAGCACATCGCCATATTCTCCAACGATGCCTCGGCGGCGGTGCCATCCGAGGCACCAAAGAACTCAATAAATTTAACCTTCTTGAGTTCACGGTGAATGCTACTAGTAATGGCCGGTGCACGTGGCAGAACCTCAGCTGGTGTCGGGGCCCTGGCCTCATCTCTATCCAAGCGGCTGATAAGTGCCTCGGACATGTGCTGAAAAGATCTCATCATCCCGACCACCTTGCCAACTTCTATCTGCTCCTGACCGAGAACCTGCTTGCCTCCCTGGGGGTCAGACCCCTCAGGTGTGGATGCTATTGGAGGCATCACACCTCCTGCCCTAGCACCCCATCGTCTGCCTCTGCGGCATCCTCTAACCATGATTACCTTCACACACACAATCAACTCAATCAACAACAATATAATCAAATCAAATCATGCCACGAAAGGCGTAGCGAATCCCATGTCACGGGTCGAACCCACTCTGATACCATATGTAACGAACCTCCTCGTTACGCCGACAATCTTCTTATAACAAGTGAATTTTTTACTTTTTTTACACTTGTGTGCGCACATGTACAAGAGAACTAAACACATTCGACTCTACGTCACCACCTGATGACGAATAAGACGCAACCACAATGAACACAACAAGACAACATAAGATGCACAACAAGTGACTTCATGCAATTAACGATGATCAAGCGAAAATAAGTAAGACTGACTACCCATCCATCCTACCCTACAATGGTTAGGACCTCCCAGACACATAAGCAACGCTCAAGCCTAGGTTCCCATAAATTTTAACCATTTAAGGTCTCAGGGATGGCGACCGTTCTGAGGAACATGGAGGTTTCTACATCCCGCCCGACACAATAATACCAAGCCTACTAAGCCAATGATAAATACACAACCATCAATCGTAGTCAACAAGGTTATCTAATAACCACAAAACTACAATAACCCTTACCATACTTGATAACCACTTTACATTTTATTGTTACGAAAATTTTGCAAATAAATTACAATTGTCAACCTTTTACTTATTATCTAATAACCATAAAGCTRCAATATCCTTTACCATACATGATAACCACATTACCCTTTTTTATTACTAAACCCTTGTGATAAATTACAATTACATAAATTATATATGTTTCAACCATAAAATTTCAATGACCTTACATGATAAAAACATTGCGACTAAACAATGAGGAGCTCACATTCATAAGTTATCAATGCTAGMATAGCAATCTTCCTYTTGMAAGAACCTTACATTTTATATGATATCAATCACATGGAATTACCAGAACATTCCCTAATCATAACCATATCATCACTATCTATCTTACAATAACATTTCAATTAAATAACCAGGATTTTACATTCGAGTTGTTATGAATAACAATGGCACTATGGTAACATTTCCATAACCTAACCATATCATCACTTTTACATTACTATAATATTCAATTAAATAACAAGGATTTGACATTATATTGTTATTATTAACAATTGGAACTACAATGGTAAGACAAGAAAATAGCCATCTCATTACTTTTATATTAAATAATATTGCAATTAAAATAACAAGGGCCCTACATTTCATTGGTCACAATTAACAAGAAATTGGATGACTCTTCCATAAATAACCATATTCTTATTATTGATATTACAAAGACCATGCAATAAAATAGCATTGACCTTACTTTTAAATGATAACGATGATTGGCCTTACGTTTTATCCTTAACCAACAATACATTTACAGTCACAACAGTTACATTTACATAACCAACAATATAATACAGTTGCAACAGTTACACCATTTCTATCATAGCGTTAGGTATCAAGACAACGAGGCTAGCGGCTATGAGTCCTGTCAGTGCCCATTCTGGAAAAGAATACGTGCATCTGGTTGGCAGCCATCAGTGGCAATGGTCAGGGGTAGAATCAAAGGAAGTTCCCCAAATGGCGTCTGTAGTTTCTAAAACATTCGCCAACTCCCTCCCGAAGGCATATGAATCTATTAATGAAGTGCGCAGAGAGAGGACTTGTCTGCAATCACCGAACGCGGCCTTACACAAGTTGCATAGGCAAGAGTAATAAGGTTTAAATATCGTCAGGTGAAGTGTACGAGGTGGATGGGGTATGAAGGTTAAACGAAGCATTCGTCAACGATCATACTGCCAAGCAATCTAAAAACCTGGGCCGTAGCAAAAATTGCGGAAGGAATTGAAAATTTTAATGGTTTACAGAGGACAACCGTAGGTGAAGACATGAGTACCATAACCAAGGCACAGTGACAAAAATCAAGACAACACACAGGGGAAACAATTCGTGAAATGATGGCATTACCATTGAAGGGAACGCCCAGGAAAAAGGGGATGGAATTTATTCCTTTTAGCGCATTAGAATGCTGGGTAAAATGACCACGTCAGAATTTAGGTTGCAGAGGTGAAGGGTAGCCAGTTTAAAATCACTGTGGCAAAGGCTGCAAGTTGGTTCCACACCATGGCAGGGAAATGAAGTTTTAAGTTATTTTTCCAATCCAGTGGAAGCGATATGTATTCACCAGATTTGCAGGGTTTGGAGTGGTTAAAACGCGTATGTATCTTTCCCCAATTCGCACATAATTATGACACCTACCTGTAGAGATTTAGTGGCCATAAAATGAAGGGGGTATCCTCCGCCAAAGGTAGAGAATCCATAACGCCATGCGCAGATATTATCAATAAAATTGCAGAGCATTTACAATAGTAATCGCAAATATATCCAACGAAACGCAGACTAATTTTAACAATAAAAATGCAGTGATAACCAAACAACGCAGGGAATTTCTCGCAATAAAAACGCAAAGATATACAACAATCGCAGAGAGTTTTTAACAACAAAAACACATAGATATACAACGACAATGTAGAGAAACAATCGCAGAGTTAAGATCTGAAGGAAGTAATGCAATGCAGTGGGGTTCAACCAACAATCTAAATTACGCCATGGAAACTCAGTCATTAGGGATATAGAGGCCAGGCTAGAGTGGCCATTTTTATATATATATATTTTTTAATATTTTCTTTTTCAAAACAGGGTTAAATTTCTTCCACCAACACATAAAGGAAACGATGAGATATTTATTTCTCATACAGTACTAAATTTAACAACAGAGATAACGTTTTTACAGCAGTTACCCGATAAAAGAACTTTGAGGTAAATAAATAATACAATCATTCCAGCCAACTAGGTTCAACACCGATCAAAATTAAATAACTTCATCTCAGAACACCATATAAAATGTTGACAACAGAAGAGAAGGCTAGGGCCCTAAGGTCATCTCATTGGGAGGATCACAAGGGTTACATTTGACAAGGCACAGAAAATAAACAACAAGGAGCAAGATAAACCAAAATCCAAGGCCATGCCGAAGGACGTATGCCATCAATCAATATACCTATCCAATACATGAGCATATCTACTTCATAATTCTTAATGCATTCTACTCTACCAAATAAACGAGCGTACCTTTGCATTATCGCCTGCCTCGAATGATGTCCGCATGCTCCATGCTACTCCTGCTCACCGACCATCGAGACCTCACCAGTACCTCCTAGCCAATTGCTAGGGGTACTCTACTTCCCCCTTAGCCCCCCGAGCCGCAAAGGGACCACACACTATCCAGATGGTACGTCTAGCTCCCAGCTCATATCGCAAGGCCGAGCTACCACTCATATCCGAGATGGGAAATCCCAACTCCCCACAAGTAATCAGTCAAGTAACAATTCCAGGATCTTAACGTTATGCTAACAATCGATCCCCTTTCTTCCTCATCTTCCCTTTATTTTATAGAGTTTTTAAACCCTCCAACTTTCCCGAAATCACATTTAAATTAAGTTTTAATAAAAATATTCTAAATATTCTCCTTCGCACAAGTGTTGTCCGTCCCCCTCTTTTCTCCAATAATTATTTTCTTTAATTTATTAATTGTCTCAATTCCCTCACCCACCTAGAGTTGCTCCTAAATTTACTCCTAGGTGTTCCTACATTCCCGTTTAGGTTTAAATACTTTCCCTAAAATGAAGTTGCTAATTTAGTTCATTTTAGAAGGTTCTTAATTGCAGATTTCTTACTATGTTGACCTCACTTTTTACCATAAGTTCCCCTCTTTCCCTTATTATGTTTCCCCCTATTCCTTAGTTTAGTAATTTTTATTATTCCCTTCTTTCCCCTTTTATTAGAGACAAAATGGAAGTTGTGCTAATTACTCTTTTCCTTTTTATTATTAAATTGATATCTTTTTACACTTTCACAAGTTAAGGAATTCATTTCTTCTTTACAATTTTTAAATCCACTGATTTAATTAATTTCCTCACTCTCTTCATTTTACCCAATTTTTTTTTATGAAAACTTAAATTATTACTTAAGTGGATTTTAGTTTAAATTTTATTTTTTATTTTTATAGGGTATTTTCTTAAGGTTAGACAAAAACTTTACCCTAGAGAAGTTTTAGACTCAGGACTTAGAGTCTGAACTGGGCTACATTTAATTAGGGAAGTTGGTTAAGAATTTCTTAATGTGTTAAATGTATTAGGGCGATCTAGGTTTTTTTCCTTCATCAACATCAATGCTACGTGCCCTTTAGGACACACCACATGCTCCAAGGGTGCCACTCGCCTCGTTCATTTCTTTTGTATGACGTGCCCTTAAGGATGCACCATATGCTCCAAGGGTTCCACTTGCCAACTTGTGATTCTTTTGCGCGACGTGCCCTTTAGGATGCACCACGTGCTCCAAGGGTGCCACTCGCCAACTTGTGTTTCTTTTGCGTGGCGTGCCCTTCAGGATGCACCACGTGATCCAAGGGTGCCACTCACCAACTTGACTAATTGGTAGACATCAATAACCTCTGGATTCAAAACTCCGCCAGGTGAACTTATGGGAGACTAAGGGTTTCTAAGGAATAAGGCCCCCGACTTATTGCGCGCCCCTTAGAGTCATCGTGAGCGACTGTCGCAGTATTCCCTCACGACATCGTGGATCCTCTCGAGCTAGGTAAGCGTTAACCTATAGTTTGTGCCACGGTGGGAGTGCTAGTAGGCCGTGGCAAGGCTGTTATCCACACCTCTCCCTCAACCTCTCTGAAAATCGTGTGTGTCCCCTTTACTCCATATGTGAGTTTGGTCAGAAAGCTATCGTCATCCTGCATCATCAACAACCATGTCAGAACATGTCCACATAATATCATCAAGTCAATGTAATATCACAGTAAATAAATCAACCCAAATAGCACACTCCCTGACTTAATCCGGAGTCCAAGGGGTTTCGTCGATGCATCTGCATTCTCAAGGTCAGAAATCCTACACACTTAGTAAAACTAAGTCAATAGCACCTATCTATGTCAAAGTAGTAAGACATCATGTCATCTAACATAACGCATCATAATCAAGGACAGATGTTTTAATATCATAATAGTCTAGATCACTTGCGAGCAAGTGTCTGCAAAAATAAGTTTTCTCAGTGCGCGAGAGTGGGATGTTACATACACCCCCTCTTGGTCTAAACTTTGTCCTGAAGTTTCATGGTATAACTGCTGAAATAAATGTATCACAGTATCATAAGTATATCTATCAAACAAAAATGGAAACTATTGGCGCATATCATATGCGTCCTCCCAGGTCGCCGAGTGCGGACTATATTTGTCCCACTGTACCTTGACCCGATCTACCGTTCGATGTCATAACTATTGAACACGGTGATCTAAGATGCAGATTGGCTCAGCCATGAACGCTCCCTTGTCTGATACCTGCAAGGAAATCATGTCAATCACATGTGTAGGATCACTAATATAATGTCTCAAAACAGATACATGAAATACATCGTGCATATGCCTCAAAGAATCAGGCAAGGCTAGTCGATAGGGCACGGGCCCCTTTTTCTCCACAATCTTGAAAGGTCCCATGAACCTAGGAGAGAGTTTAGCTTCCTTTCCAAACTTGATCAAACTCTTATGCATTTTAACCCGCAATAAGACTCGATCGCCAACCTTGTAGCTATGGTCGACTCGACGCGCATCGACATAACTCTTCTGTTGATCCTGCGCTTCTTTAATCCTTTGTCTTATGGTTTACATTTGGTCTTCCATTTCTTCGATCGCTTCTGGTCCCACTAGGACCCTATTCTCAAGCCTATCCCAACTCAAGGCCGTCCGACATGGTCACCCGTAAAGGCGGTCCGATATGGTGCTATGGTAACTGTTGTTGTAAGCGAACTCTACCAGAGGCAAGAATTCTTCCCAACACTTTTGTTGGTCCATCACATACATGTGTAACATCTCTTTCAAGGTTTGGTTCGTTCATTCTGTCTGTCCTTCAGTCTCTGGGTGATACGCAGTACTAAAGTTAAGTTGAGCTCCCAAGGCCTCTTGGAAACTCATCCAAAATCGTCTAGTAAATAGCGATCCTCGATCGGATATAACCCTCTTAGGCATGCCATGCAGCCTCACAATCTCACTGATGAAAACTCTAGCTATGTCAGGTGCCTGATATGTCGTATGCATAGGAATAAAGTGAGCACTCTTTATCAGACTGTCTACTACTACGAAAATCGAGTAATGTCTCCTTGCTATCAGTGGAAATCCAACAATAAAATCCATCGAAATGACCTCCCATTTTGATTCAGAAATGGCATGTGGTTGTAGTAATCTTGATGGATGTAGTAATCATTGTGTTTTGTCCAATAAATCCCTAGACCTCCTTGTACCAGTCGTCGTCACATTGTAAGGTTAGAATCATTTCACATAGATTTGTCTAAAGAGGCAACACCAAAAAGACGCGTGGCCTCCGACTCAAAGCATATGCCACTCGGTTCATCATTCCCTTTATGTAAGTAATCTCAAAGTCATACTGGCTAAGCAATTCCGACCAACGTTGTTGTTGCGTGTTCAGGTTGCTTTGCGTAAAAATGTGTTGTAGTCCACAATGGTCAGTATTTAGTTCAAATTTTCATCCAACAAGGTAGTGTCTCCACACCTTCAAGGCATATACAATGGCTAATAACTCAAAATCATGCATCGCGTAGTTCTCCTCATGCTTTCTCCATTTCCTCGAAATGTAAGCGATTACTCATTTGTCTTGCATAAAGACTCCACCCAAGCCTTCCTTGGATGTGTCGGTGCATACCAACAAGTCCACATCCATGTCAGGGACCTTTAGTATCGACGCTGTCATCAAAAACTCTTTAAGCCTCCGAAATGCTTCCACGCATTTCTCGGTCCAAACAAACTTCTTATTTTTCTTCTGCAATTCTGTGATCGGATTTGCTATATTCGAATATCCCTCGACAAAGTGTCGGTAGTATCCTGCTAAACCCATAAAGCTATGCACTTCTCTGACATTCGTCGGCGTAGGCCATTCCATAATAGCCTCAACTTTGGCTGGATCCACGGTGATGCGTTCATCGAAGATGACATGCCCTAAGTAGTGAATCCTCGATTGATAAAAAGAGCATTTGGACAACTTTCCATACCATTGGTGCTCTCGCAGACACTGTAATACCAAGTGAAAGTGCTCATCATGCTCCTCTATCGTCCAAGAGTAGATCAAAATATCGTCAATGAATACTTGAACGAACTTGTCCAAGTACTCGTGGAACACCCCATTCATCAAACTCATAAATACTCCTAGGGCGTTGGCTAGTCCAAACGGAAAAACAATAAACTTGTAATGTCTGAATCTTGTCTTAAAGGCGGTCTTAGGGATGTCATCTTCCTTGATCTGCAACTGGTGATACCCCGATCGCAAATTTATCTTGGAGAATACCGCTGCACCCTTCATTTGATTGAATAGATCATCAATTCTCAGCAAGGGATACTAATTCTTGATCATGGCCTTGTTCAGTTGATGGTAGTCAATGCAAAGCCTCCATGGTCCATCCTTCTTCCGTATGAAAATAACTGGTGCACCCCACGGTGACACACTAGGACATATCAATCCTAGATCCAACAACTCCTTCAGTTGCATTTTCAACTCTTGTAACTCTGGAGTAGACATCCGATAAGGCGTTCTCACTATCGGTTCAGTCCCCGGTTTTAGGTCTATGGTAAACTCCAACTCCCTCTTCAGCGACATCCTAGGTAACTACTCCAAAAACACATTTTCAAACTCTCTCACCGCCGGAAGGTGTTCTATACCTTCTTCTACTCCCTTCTCATTTAGCGCAAGGATCGCATAAAGCTTTCACCCCTTGCACATACTCTTCCATAGCTGTAAGGAAGAGACGAATCTAAGGGAAACACCAAGGTTCCATCCTACAATTACACGTCTCTGTCCCTCTCCATTGACCAAGCTTAACTTTTTTGTCTTACAGTTGAGTATCGCCTCATGCGATTCCAACCAATCCATACTAATTACGACATCGTAAGATCCTAAGATCGTAATGCATATGTTGGTCCTCGTGGCAAACTCTCCCAGGTTAAGCGCACATCCCGTAAACTTTCCTCCAACCTTCTGTTTGGCTCCCGAAGCCATCTCTACGAAGCTAAACTCATCCTTTTCGACTGCCTTTACCTTAATCCCTTTTAGCATGCACTAGAAATGAAACTCTCAGTAGCACGGGATCTATCAAAACACTAAGGGTCTGGTCAGTGATGGTACGTGTCATCTCGAGCACAGTCGATTGGTGCTCTGCCTGGCAGTATTCACTGCTGCATGAATCCGATGGGCCTTGCCCATATCTCCCACTGTAGTTCATCTGGCTGATCCAGACACTATGGTCCTCTCCACAGGACAGTCATGCTGGTAGTGTGGCTCCCCACACGTCCAACTCCCCTTCTTTGGCCCAGAAGTCCTGGTACCCAAAGTAGAAGATGACGACCCACCGGCCTGAAACCCTAGTCTGTCCTACTGAACAGGCCTAAATTGTTGCTGTTGTGGGTGATGTTGTTGCTGATACTATGGTCCCCAATAAGGTGTCCACTGTTGAGGCAGCAGTTGCTGGGGTGTAGTGAAGGTGGATCCCCTCTGGAAGCCACAATATCCCAGCGTAAGTGTCGCTCGGGTCTGATGTTGCGAGGTTCCAAATGAACCCTACCCTGTAGGTCTCGCTGAAGTCCTGGTCTGACCCCCACTAATAAGCTCCTCCTCTGCTATGAGGGCCTTCTAGATGGCATCGTGCAAGGTTTGAGGCATCAAAATCCTAACCTTTGCATGCAGGCTTCCGTTAAGGCTGAACAAGAACTGGTTGACCTTAATCTTCTCTTTGTTAAGGTGTGGAGCATACCGGAGCAGCTCCATAAAATGTGCTTCGTACTCGGGCACCGTATGACCTCCCTGTCATAACACATTGATTTCATTGAGCTGACGCTCAATGAATTCCTCAGAAAGGTACCTCTCTCACAACCGTTCCTCGAACAGTTCCCATGACATGTCTTCGACGGCCATGTTTAGCTATTTTAGGAGTGTCTTCCACCATAGAAGAGCGCTCCCCTTCAGTTGAAATACCACCATGCGGACCTTCATGTTGGAGTTATAATCATGAAGTGAGAAGCACATCGCCATATTCTCCAACCATGCCTTGGCGGCGGTGCCATCTGGGGCACCAAAGATCTTGGGAAATTTAACCTTCTCGAGTTCAGGTTGAATGCTACGAGTAACGACTGGTGTGCATGGAAGAACCTCAGTGGGTGCCAGCACCCTGGCCTCATCTCTATTCAAGTGGTTGATCAGTGCCTCGGACATGCGCTGGAAATATCTCATCATCCCGACTACGTCGCCAACTGCTATATGCTCTTGACCGAGAACCTACTCCCCTCCCTGGGGGTTAGACCCCTCAGGTGTGGATTCTACTGGAGGCGTCATGCCTCATCCCCTAACACCTCATCGTCTACCTCTGCAGCGTCCTCTAACCATGATTACCTTCACCCACACAATCAACTCGATCAACAATAGTATAATCAAATCAAATCATGTCACAAAAGCCATAGCGAATCCCATGTCACAGGTCGAACCGGCTCTGATACCATATGTAACGAACATCCTCGTTAGGCTGACAATCCTCTTATAACAAGTGCAATTTTTTTTTGGTTACAGGTGTGTGTGCGCGTGTACAAGAGAAATAAACACATTCGACTCTACGTCGCCACCTGACGACGAATAAGACGCAACCACGATGAACACAACAAGATGACATAAGACACACAACAAGTGCCTGCATGCAATTAACGATGATCAATCGACAATAAGTAAGACTGACAACCCATCCATCCTACCCTACAATGGTTAGGACCTCCAAGACACATAAGCAACACTCAATCCTAGGTTCCCATAGATTTTAACCATTTAAGGTTTCACGGCTGGGGATTGTTCTGAGGAACATTGAGGTGTCTACATCCCACCCGACATAATAATACCAAGCCTACTAAACCAATGATAAAGACACCACCAWCAATCACAGTCAACAAGGTTATCTAATAACCACAAAACTACAATAACCCTTATCATACTTGATAACCACTTTACATATTATTGTTACGAAAATCTTGTAGATAAATTACAATTACCAACCTTTTACTTATTATCTAATAACCACAAAGCTGCAATATCCTTTACTATACATGATAACAATGTTACCCTTTTTTATTACTAAACCCTTGCGATAAATTACAATTACATAAATTGTATATGTTTCAACCATAAAATTTCAATGACCTTACATGATGAAAACATTGCGAATAAACAATGAGGAGCTCACATTCCTAAGTTATCAATGCTAGCATAGCAATATTCCTCTTGCAAGAACCTTACATTTTATATGATATCAATCACAAGGAATTACCAGAACATTCCCTAATCATAACCATATCATCAATATCTATCTTACAATAACATTTCAATTAAATAACSAGGATTTTACATTTGAGTTGTTATGAATAACAATGGCACTATGGTAACATTTCCATAACCTAACCACATCATCACTTTTACATTACTATAATATTCAATTAAATAACAAGGATTTTACATTATATTGTTATTATTAACAATTGGAACTACAATGGTAAGACCAGAAAGTAGCCATATCGTTACTTTTATATTAAATAGTATTGCAATTAAACTAACAAGGGCCCTACATTTCATTGGTCACAATTAACAAGAAATTGGATGACTCTTCCATAAATAACCATATTCTTATTATTGATATTACAAAGACCATGCAATAAAATAACATTGACCTTACTTTTAAATGATAAGGATGATTAGCCTTACGTTTTATCCTTAACCAACAATACATTTACAGTCACAACAGTTGCATTTACATAACCAAAAATACAATATAGTCGCAACAGTTACACCCTTTCTATCACAGCGTTAGGTATCAAGAGAATGAGGCGAGTGGCTATGAGTCGTATCAGAGCTCGTTCTGGCAATCAATGCACGCATGCCATATTTCATGCATTCGGTTGGCTTCCATCAATGACAGTGGTCAGGCGTAGAATCAAAGGCAGTTCCCCAAATGGCCTCTGTAGTTTCTAAAACATTAGCCAACTCCCTCCTGAAGGAACAAGAATCTATTCATGCAGTGCGCAGAGAGAGGACGTGTCTGCAATCGCCGAATGCGGCCTTAGGCAAGTTGCAGAGGCAAGAGTAATAAGGTTTAAAGGTCGTCGGGCGAAGTGTACGAGGTGGATGGGGTATGAAGGTTAAACGAGGCATTCGTCAACGATCATACTGCCAAGCAATCTAAAAACCTGGGCCGTAGCAGAGAAGGCATGTCCTGTGCAGGCGAATTAAAGAAAGGTGATATAAAAATATCGCACCAGCAAAAATTTTGGAAGGAATTAAAAATTTTAATGGTTTATAGAGGACAGCCGTAGGTGAAGACATGAGTACCATAACCAGGGCACAATGAAAAAAATCAAGACAAGACACAGGGGAAAAAATTCATGAAATGCTGACATTACTGTTGAAGAGAACGCCCAGGAAAAAGGGGATGGAATTTATTCCTTTCAGCGCATTAGAACGCTCGGTAAAATGACCACGTCATAAGTTAGGTTGCAGAGGTGAAGGGTAGTCGGTTTAAAATCACTGTGGCAGAGGCAGTAGGTCGGTTCAACACCGTGGCAGGGAAATGAAATTTTAATTTATTTGCCCAATCCAGTGGCAACGATATGTATTCACCAGATTTGCAGGGTTTGGAGTAGTTAAAACTCGTGGGCATCTTTCCCCAATTCACACGGAATTATGACAACTACCTACAAAGATTTAGTGGTCGTAAAATGAAGGGGGTAGCCTCCGCCAAACGCAGAGACTCCATAACACCATGCGCAAAGATTATCAATAAAATTCAATAGCATTTACAATAGTAATCGCAGAGATATCCAACGAAACACAAAGAAATTTTAACAATAAAAACACAGTGATAACCAAACAACGTAGGGAATTTCTCGCAGTAAAAACACAGAGGTATACAACAATCGCAGAGATTTTTTAACAGCAAAAATGCACAGATATACAACGACGATGCAAAGAAACAATTATAGAGTTAAGATGTGAAGGAAGTAATGGAACGCGGTGGGGTTCAACCAGCAATCTAAATTATGCCAAGGAAACTCAGTCATTAGGGTTATAGAGGCCACGCTAGAGTGGAATTTTTTTTTTTATATTTTCTTTTTCAACACAGGGTTAAATTTCTTCTTCCAACACATAAAGGAAACGATGAGATATTTATTTCTCACACAGTACTAAATTTAACAACAGAGATAATGTTTTTACAGCAGTTACCCAATTAAATAACTCCAAGGTAAATAAATAAAACAATCATTCCAGCTAACCAGGTTCAACACCGTTCGAAATTAAATAACTTCATCTCAGAACACCATATGAAATGCTGACAACAGAGGAGAAGGCTAGGGCCCTAAGGTTATCGCATTGGGAGGATCACAAGGGTTACATCTGATGAGGCACATAAAATAAACAACAAGGAGAAAGATAAACCAAAAGCCAAGGTCATACCGAAGGATGTATGCCATCAATCAATATACCTATCCAATACATGGCTAGATCTACTTCATAATTCTTAGTGCATTCTACTCTACCAAATAAATGAGCGTACCTTTTCTTTATCGCCTGCCTCGAATGATGTCTGCATGCTCCATGCTTCTCCTGCTCACCGACCGTTGAGACCTCACCGGTACCTCCCAGCCAATTGCTAGGGGTACTCTGCTTCCCCCTTAGCCCTCCAAGCTGCAAAGGGGCCACACACTATCCAAATGGTAAGTCTAGCTCCCAACTCGCCTCGCAAGGCCAAGATACCACTCCTATCCAAGATGGGAAATCCCAACTCCCCACAAGTAATCAGTCAAGTCACAATTTCGGCAGCGTAACGTTACGTTAACAGTCGATCCCCTTTCTTCCTCATCTTCCCTTTCTTTTATAGAGTTTTTAGACCCTCCAACTTTCCCTAAATCACATTTAAATTAAGTTTTAATAAACATATTCTAAATATTCTCCTTCGCACAAGTGTCGTCCATCCCCCTCTTTTCTCCAATAATTATTTTCTTTAATTTATTAATTGTCTCAATTCCCTCACCCACCTAGAGTTTGTCCTATATTTACTCCTAGGTGTTCCTAGATTCCCGTTTAGGTTTAAATACTTTCCCTAAAATGAAGTTGCTAATTTAGTTCATTTTAGAAGGTTCTTAATTGTTGATTCCCTACTATGTTGACCTCGCTTTTTACCATAAGTTCCCCTCTTTCCCTTATTATGTTTCCCCCTATTCCTTAGTTTCCTAATTTTTATTATTCCCTTCTTTCCCCTTTTATTAGAGCCTAAATGGCAGTTGTGCTAATTACTCTTTTCCTTTTTATTATTAAATTGATATCTTTTTACACTTTCACAAGTTAAAGAATTTATTTCTTCTTTACAATTTTTAAATCCACTGATTTAATTAATTTCTTCACTCTCTTCATTTTACCCTATTTTTTTTTATGAAAACTTAAATTATTACTTAAGTGGATTTTAGTTTAAATTTTTATATTTATTTTTATAGGGTCTTTTCTTAAATTTAGACAAAAATTTTACCCTAGAGAAGTTTTAGACTTAGGACTTAGAGTTTGAACTGGGCAACATTTAATTAGGGAAGTTGGTTAAAAATTTCTTAATGTGTTAAATGTCTTATGGTCATATAGGTTTGTTCCTTCATCAACATCAATGTGACATGCCCTTAAGGACGTACCATGTGCTCCAAGGGTGCCACTCGCCTCGTTTCATTTCTTTTGCACGACGTGCCCTTCAGGATGCACCACGTTCTCCAAGGGTGCCACTCGCCAACTTGTGTTTCTTTTGTGCGACATACCCTTCAGGATGCACCATGTGCTCCAAGGGTGCCACTCACCAACTTGTGTTTCTTTTGCACGACGTGCCCTTCAGGATGCACCACGTGCTCCAAGGGTGCCACTCGCCAACTTGACTGATTGGTAGACATCAATAACCCCTGGAGTCAACACTCCGCGAGGTGAACTTGTGGGAGACTAAGGGTTTCTAAGGAATAATGCCCCTGACTTATTGAGCACCCCTTAGATTCATCGTGAGTGACTGTCGCAGTCTTCCCTCATAGCATCATCGATCCTCTTGAGCTAGGTAATCGTTAACCTATAGTTCGAGCCATGGCGAGAGTTCTAGTAGGCTATGGCAGGGTTGCTGTCCACACCTCTCCCTCAACCTCTCTGGAAATCGTGTGTGGCCCCTTTACTCCATATGTGAGTCTGGTCGACAAGCTATCATCAGCCTGCATCATCAAAAAATGTGTCAGAACATGTCCACATCATATCATCAAATCAATGTAATATCATAGTAAATAAATCAACCCAAATAGCACACTACCTGACTCAATACAGAGTCCAAGGGGTTCCATCGATGCCTCTTCATCCTTAAGGTCAGAAACCCTGCACACTCAGTAAAACTAAGTCAATAGCACCTGTCTATGTCAAAGAAGTAAGACATCATGTCATCTAACATAACGCATCCTAATCAAGGACAAATGCTTTAATATCATAATAGTCTGGATCACTTGTCAGCAAGTGTCCGCAAAAATAGGTTTTCTCAGTGCGCGAGAGAGGGATGCTACAAAGAGAAGCACCAAGTGACATCAAAAGGGGGACAAAGTGGTAAATATGTGTTGAGTTAACTCAACAAAAGTGAAAAAAGATCTTAGGTTTTTAGGAACATGTGTAAAAATAAGACTGACACGTGGTCAATGAAGAAAACTCAATTGGACAGATGGTGAATGAGCAAGAGGCTCATACAAGTGTCAAATACCTAGGCAAATCTTAAAAAATAAAAGATAACAAAGAGAATGGGACACCATTCTAAATAAGATATGAAATCTCAGAAATACTTACATGACACAAAGATCTTCACGTAATGCTTATAACCAT
>WSFP011296303.1:0-45488 GCA_009831015.1 Picea engelmannii | reverse complement strand
CAGAAATGAAACTCTCGGTAGGACTAAGATATATCAAAATACTAAGAGTCTGGTCAGCCAAGGTACCTTTCATCTTGGGCCTAGTCGACTGGTGCTCTGCCTGGCGGTTATTCACTGTTGCATGAATCCAATGGGCCTTGCCCATATCTCCCACAATAGTGGGTCTGTCTGATTTGAATGCTCTGGTCCTCTCCACAGGGCAGTCGCGCTGGTAGTGTGGATCCCTAGACATCCAACACCCTTTCTTCAGCCTAGTAGCCCTAGTACCTGAAGTAGAAGATGGTGGCCCACTAGCCTGGAATCCTGGTCTATTCTTCTAAATAGGCCTAAACTATTGATGCTACGGTCGACGTTGTTGTTGATGCTATGGTCCCCGATAAGGTGTCCGCTGTTGAGGATCCCCTCTGGAAGCCATAATATCCTGGCATAAGTTTAGTTGGTTTCTAATGCTGGTGTGCTCCAAATGAAACATGCCCTGCTGGTCTGGCCAGAGTCCTTGTCTGACCCCCACTGATAAGATCCTCCTCTATTATGAGGGCCTTCTAGACGACATCATGCAAGGTTTGAGGCATCAAAATCCTAACCTTTGTTCGTAGGTTGTCGTTAAGGCCGAACACAAACCTTTTGAACTTAAGTTTCTCAGTGTTAAGGTGTGGAGCGTACCAGAGTAGCTCCATAAAATGGGCCTCGTACTCGGGCATCGTACGACCACCCTGTCATAAGGCGTTGAACTCATTGAGTTGACGCTCAATGAATTCCTCTGAAAGGTACCTCACTCTGAACTGTTTCTTGAACATTTTCCATGACACATCTTCGACGACCATGTTTAGTTGTGATAGCAGCGTCTTCCACCATAGAAGAGCACTCCCCTTTAGTTGAAATACCCCCATGGGGACCTTCATGTTGGAGGTATAATCGCGAAGTGCAAAGCACATCACCATGTTCTCCAACCATGCCTCGGTGGCTGCGCCATCCGGGAAACCAAAGAACTCGGGAAATTTGACCTTCTCGAGTTCATGGTGAATAATACCAATACCGAATGGAGCACGCGGTGGAACCTCAGTGGGTTTCGACACCCTGGCCTCATCTCTATCCAAACAGTTGATCAGTGCCTCAGACATGCGTTGAAAAGATCTCATCATTCCGACTACATCACCAACTTCTATCTGCTCCTGTCTGAGAACCTTCTTGTCTCCCTGGGGGTTAGACACCTCAAGCGTGGATGCTACTATAGGTGTCATGCCCGCTCTCCTAGCACCCCATCATCCTCTAACCATGATTACCTGCACGAATACAAGTCAACTCGATTAGCAACAACATAATCAATCATATCAACGAAATTCGTAGAGACCCCAAGTCGTGGGTTGAACCCGCTCTGATACCGCATGTAACAAACCTCCCATCTCTTCATGACATCAAGCCTCACATAACAAGTGCAATTTTTTATTTTTTTTGGGTGTGTTCGTGTAGGAAGGTAAACATGACGTTATACTCAACAACACAACACGATGATGAACACCACGCAAGAAACTCATGCAGCAACAACATGATGACCTAACAAGAATAAGAATGACTACCCACCAGTCCTACCCTATAATGGTTAGGACCTTCAGAACACATAAGCAACACTCAAGCCTAGGTTCCCATCAATTTTGACCATTTAAGGTCTCAGGGCTGGCAACTGTTCTGAGGTGTCTACATCCTGCCCGACACAAGAAGACCAAGCCCACTAATCTAAGGACAATCATTAAATATAATAAACAACCCATACATTAATCAAGGCTAAATGGTCAATATCTACGATCCTTTTTTTTCAATGGTTACCTTTCAATAGGGAAACATCTAATTGACCATTAGTCATTAATGCACCCTCTAAATTAACGTTAAATACAATCAAATTAGCATGTCTAAGTAACCGATACTAGATCTACAAATGATAAATACAATGCATCCTCAATTATAGATCAATTTAGCAAGTCTAGAATTTCTAATCTAGTCATTACTCACAAATAAAACTTTAATCATTATTACATTCCATTTGGGTAATTCTAATTTAATCCAAATCTCAATCTACTCGCTATAAGAATTAAATAAAACATTAACTAAAATAATGTAGAATGTTACTATTAAACACTGATGCACAATTAAATCTCAACCTATCATCTAATTCTAAATTAATCCAATCGCAATCTTACTAGCCATTAACATTAAATAAAGCATTAACTAAAATAATGTAGAATGCTACTATCAAAAAATTAATAAGGAAATGACAAGGCATTTAATAACAAGAAATTTAATAACCAATAACCTATCAATTAATATACCACTAACAACACTAACTACGTCAAGGTAGGAAACATCAAGGAGACATTATCAACTCAATAAATTATAGCATGTCACTAACTTAACTAAAGGTAACCGAGTGACAGTTGTCTGCAACGTTAAAGAAATCGGCTAAGGAGTGTAAATGTCATAAAGCCAATCACAATCAATGAGACACTAAGGTCGTGTACCTATAATTAGATACACTGCCACATGTCTTAAATAAGATTTTTCTGCCATAAAAGTTAAAATAACTTACTGCCATCTGTAGTAACAATATTTACTGACATAAAAGTTAAATGGAAATGATTATAGGGCCTGATCTTAGTTGAGTCATTCAAATCCAGTCACTATAGTCGGTGCAAAAAGAAAATCCCATAACAATAATGAAAACTGAAAAAAAAAAGGGAGGGGAAGGAAAGTTGTTCCAACCCAATATGCCAACTAGATGCACTTCCAGGTAAAGGTAAGGCTCAGGAGTATGGACGCCTAGTTGGTGGTCTAGAATTATTGTCTTTTTCTAGGTTAGGAGGCACAGTCAGTAGTTATGCACACTCATGTCCATTCAACGCTCCCAGACCACAATTAAACGCAAAAAGTGTGGTCATACCAGCAATGCAGTCTTCTTTGTTTCTATTCTTATAAACAATAGTTCATTTATGACAGGTATCAAACATAAAAAGAATAACATAAAAGAAGTCATACAAATATAGAATTGATAATGAATATGTGATTGATCGAATGATTATAATAACACATGTTGTTGTGTACACATAAACATTGCATGTTTGTGGATTTGGCTGTCTTTGGCCAAACATTCCAATAGAGGCGGCTTGTTATCACAAGTTATAAATTGATATTTGGTAATAGATGGGGCCATAATGGTTATCATTTCAAAAACATTTGGGACAAAATTTGCATGAAATGCATTTGATTCTGACCTTAGCTTTTTAATAAACAAATTTTCACATTGATCTAGTCTTTGATTTATATTTGTTTTGAAATTTGACTTTCGTGTGTATAATCTTGGTAATTTTAGATTAAGAATGACAAGGCCATAAGGTATCTAAGCAGCATGTAGAAAAAGAGACCAATACCATTTTCCCAAAAGTTTCCGAATTCAAAACCCTTGGCACTTGATCTTCTTAAATAATTTCATGCACTTCAACCAAATATCGACCGACAGCTAAGGAGGTTAGAAACCATTAGATGCTCTATATGGAAATCCAAAACGTTGTTACCATCCATGTTTAATTTCATGGCACCGATCTTACTCTTGTTTTTACTGACATTGACAGGATTGATGCATCTTAAGTATTTATATCTGATTTTTAATGCTTTGAGAAAGTGCAAGTGTTAACTCATCCATATTTCAGAGGTTTAGTGAATGCTGACAATGAAATTCCAACACATCCTATTTCATAAAGGGAGTTTGAGTTTGAAAGGCAAAGGATAACCAAGGATGATCTAAGAGAGCTAATCTATGGGGAGGTAAATCAACTAATCAAGTGAACGTTCTTGCTTGATATTTTAGTGTTTTGGTTTTTTTTTTCTGGGCAACACCCAGACTGGAATTTATATTGCCATCCACAGTTACAAAAAAAATTGTTGGAAATAGAATTACGAGCTCAGAGCTCAATATCCATCCATAGAAATGTAAGGTTAAATGTACCCCACAATGCACCGTAACGCAGAGTTAAAATATTCATCCAACAGAGTAAATTTATCCCTCCATGTATAAAAACACAGACAAAATGTAAAAACGTAGAGAACAATAAGAGAAATGCATAGAACCAAGGAAGGTCATTGAAACGTCCGCAGAGGTTTTATCATCCCAAGCGTGAAGAAAATACGACAAGGTAAAAAAACACACAGTGGGAGGAAAGGCTATGCCAACAACAAAATTTCAGGGTTAATAAAACACATCAAGGCATAAGACATCAACTACCAAGGAGAACAACAGAGGTAGCTGACGGATGGGTTCATCCTACACTTCACCATCCTCGCATAGAAAAGCAGGGCATTGAGATCCATAGGTATTTTAACGCTAAGACGACAATAGTAGATCAGGCTCCTGGCCAACTGCTCAGGCAAGGACTGGTGAGCTAGGGATGAAGGCTAAAAAACCTCAAGGTCACAATCAACACCACAACAAGGTGGTCAAGACATGCGGGAAAACGAAGACCAGGTGCACTTCTGGGACCCTTTTTCCCTTTTCTTATTTAATTAGTATACTTTAATTTATTAAGGTAATAAAACAATTAATTCCCTTTTTAAATTTTAACCAACATAATTTTACCTTTTTTATGAATAAATTAAATTTCTTACTCCCTTCATGTTACAAGATTTAACGAAGATCATAATTATTATTTAAGTTATTTTTATTTTTATTATTTTTATTACTATTTTTTTTTTTTATAGAAGGCAAAATTTTACCACTAGTGTAATTTAGACTTAGGCCTTAAATTTCGTACTGGGCAACATTTAATTAGGAAAATTGTTTTAAAAATTACTTAACATGTTATTTGTCTTAGGGCCATCTAGGTTCATCCCTCTATCATCAAAAACATGACGTGCCCTTCAGGACGCACTAGGTGCTCCAAGGGTGCCACTTGCCTCATCTATTCCTTTGTGCGACATGCCCTTCAGGATGCACTACATTCTCCAAGGGCACCACTTTCCTATTGACTGATTTGGTAGACATCAATAACCCCTGGAGTCAACACTCCGCCAGGTGAACTTGTGGGAGACTAAGGGATTCTAAGGAATAAGGCCCCCACCTTATTGCGTGCCCCTTAGAATCATCGTGAACGATTGTCACAGCCTGCCCTCATGACATCGTGGGTCCTCTCGAACTAGGTAATCGTTAACCTACAGTTCGAGCCACGGTGGGAGTGCTAGTAGGCTGTGGCAGGGATGTTGTCCACACCTTTCCCTCAGCATCTCTGGTAGTCGTGTGTTACCATTTTAATTGATATGTGAGTCTGTTCGACAAGCTATTGTCAGCCTGCATCATCAACAAATCATGTTAGAACATATCCATATCATATCATCCAGTTAGTTGCACTAATATCACAGTAAAACAATCAAACCCCAATGGCACACTCCCTGACTCGATCCACAGTGAAAGGAGTTCCATCGATGCCTCTGCATCTTCGAGGTCTAAAATCCTGCACACTCAGTAAAAACCGAGTCAATGGCACCTATCTATGTCGAGATGGAAAAACAACATGTCATCATCCCATAATTCCTCATAATCAAATCAAAAGTTTTAATAGCATAACAATCTGGATCACTTGCGAGCAAGTGTCCTCAAAGGATAAGTTTGCTCAATGCGCCAGAGCGGGATGTTACATCGTTTAGTTAGTGAGTGCTAGATGAAGGAATTGGCATTTGGGTCTTAGGGTTTTTATCTGGATTTAAAAATTGTCGTGAATTCTTGGGTGTGAGTAGAGAAGGAAATCTTAGCGATTGGATTGTGTTAATAGCTCTTGTCTCCACAAGGATGTGTTGGGATTTCCCAATGAGATTATCTCTTACCCTGTGTTGTCTTAGTGTTTTAATCACTTATTTTCTTTATCCCCACAACAAAATTCAAGGTGGAGGTCCCTACTTCTTCTCAGTTAAAATAAATTACTTTACCTATGTCAGTTATTAATTCCACCCAACCAAATCATGGAACACCTCAGTGATTGTTGTTGTGTTTTCCTCTCTCTTTTGGCAGCATTGGGTTGTGTTCTCCCTTTCCTTTTTGCATCCTCACCCTCCCCTCGAAATTCTTTTACTATAGAAGCCCCCAATTAATAACTCTGATATTCCTCTTCATAACACGCAGGTCCCTTCTATGTGGCTGAGTGAACCGTGAGAATTACATTTAAATTTTATTTTCACTTGAAATTTTATTTCAGTTTAATTTAATTATGTTGCAATCTTAATTGAGATTTATAAATTCAGCTGCAATTATAAATGAGAATATAATTCAGTTGAAATTATTTTATAGTTTAGATTTCATTTTAGGTTAAAATCATTTTTAAAAATTATATTCCAGTTAATTTTAATTTGGGTTACAATTATAATTAGAATATAATTTGTTTACAATTATAATTAAGATACAAATACAACTAATTTAGATTAAATTTATAGTGTGCACTTTAATTTATGTTCATTTAATGCAATTATTTATAAGTATCTGGGATCAATAACTCAACATGAATGTAATACAATAAAACCCTCTACCCTCGCCAAAACACACACACACAACACTTTAGTGGTTATAAGAGATTTTATATGAATATATAATTTTATAGCTATAACTCATTTGGACAACATATACTGTACTCCTTCAAGGAAGATGCATAAAGGGTCGTAGCATTATTTCTCTTTGGGTAATCCATGACCTTGTTTTTATCATGGACATATGCTTTTGCAAAATAATTTCTTTAGTAGATCACATATCTATAATTCTTTTTTTCCTTAGTTCCATATTTTAAATGCAACGACACTAATCCCTAACAACTCCTTAGAACTCATCCTATGTTGGTTGTAGTTCCTAGTGTTCAAAAATATGTTTCAAATTGGGTATTTCTTAGACAATAACATCTTGGAACAAGATGAACTTCAAAAAATACTTCTTGATATAGTGGTGGATTCCTGGAGGTGTTGTGCAAACATTGAATTTCATTTTTCATTATAATCGTCTTTAGTGGGTACTATCTTCATGAGATCTTAGATTTTGACCACAATTTGCTTCTTTGTATCTCATGCAATGGAGAAATAGGTTCGTGTCTTCCATGCAAAATACCTTTCTAGTTTGTGTACACACTTCTTATGATATTATAATGATTTTTTTTTCAATATTATGGTTTGGGATTTATCCATATTCATGAATTTATTTGGTTCTATGGACTTTGTGTATGCTTTATGTTACCACTCATCATATGTCTCTATTTGTTCATAAATTTATTTCTCATGTTCCACAATGGATTATTCATGGTTTTGGAACATATCCCATTTAATATGGAACTTCAAGTGTAACTACACTATGTTCCTTATATATGACTATACATCTATGACTATGGGATCCACTATCATTGTAGTCGTATTTTTGTGTAATTTTTCATTTTCCTCTATTGACCAAGACCCCTAGTTGACCTTTCTTGTTACTTCCCTACCCTCTACTTCCATTGTTTACCAGAACAAACCTTTATGTTCTATGTGATCTATATCATAGTTTTTTTCACTTTGATAATTGTGGTACATGTTTTTTGTGTGATCTCAAAGGATTTTCATACATGTGGATGAACCTCCTCAAAGTATAACAATAATGTTTTCTTGTCTTACGCACGTCTTCACTAAGTGAAACTTCTAATTATTAGGCATCCAAATCTTATTTCTTCAATAACTCATCTCCTAAATTTTCATGTGATGCTTTCATTCTCCAATGTCCATAATTTTTAGAATCCCTCTCAACAAAAATACATAATGCTTCAATTTCCATTCTTTGCTACTTGACTTCCTCTTTATACAATAGTTTCAATATCCATTATTTAAAAACATGTGCATCCCTATTATTAGACCTTGACTATAGTTTCATGAACTAAGTCAAAATAATGTTTATAATTTGAGGGGGTTGATGATTTAACATCCCCATGTTGACATGTTATGCTTGGACTTGGTATAACTTTCTTACTTATACTAAGGCATATGTTTCCTACAAAATATTTAATGGTTTAGCTCTTATTCAATCCTATCCTACCAAATAAATGGTTGGCTCCCTTTGAAGAATTTGAAATCCAAATTCAAATCTAAATCTCATCCCTTGATATTGTACAAGAACATTGTATACTCTATATTCTAGTGGTTGTTTCATGGGTCAGATTGGATCCAAGGGGGAATATCTCTTGTCAGTTCCATTCACCTAGTTTATATTCAAATACCCATCTACCACTTTCTCTTACCAATCAATTACCATGATCATTACCATGCTCATGGCCCATCCAAATTTATTATTGAATGAACAAATCGAGTCCCTAACATCCTCTATGTTCATATCTATCTTCTTTACAATGGTATTTATTGATGGCCCAAATAGAGTTATTTATTTCATAGTCTTCCACAATTCTAGTTGAGCAAGGGTATCAACTAGGATTTCTTGCATAACGCCCCCTTATAAAGACATATTTAGGGGGCCTCTACATGAAATTTCAACTCTTTATAGTTCAATCCCTACAATCCTCAATCAAATTTGTTATATTCTAAAAGATCAATGGATCTTGGAACAAGGATCCTAAATATTGAAATATTTGGAGGGGTCAATGCTGGGGTCTACAAAAACACCCTCGTTATAATTCTAGGTGAGGGGATGACAAAAGGAAAAGTAGTGTTTGTTCTCTTTCACATATGAGATTCTACTAGAGTGTTCTCTCAAATTTATTAGTGAGGACCACATCATGATTTCACTCTATTGTGATAATGAGGCTTCAACCTCACTAATGGTACTTGTCTCCTTAACCTATGCCGATATAGCGATAATACACAACAACATGATATTATAAGACTTAATTGTAGAAGAAGAAGGACGCAATGCTTTCTCGAATACAATATTGAACAATTTAGTGTTGACTAGCATTCAACCCTTCTCCTTAATCCTTAGTTATAGAAACTTGTGAATGGGTTTTTATACTCTCCTTCCACATTAATTCAAGATCAGTTCTCCTTCACCCTTATGATAAATTATTCTATGTCAAAATTTGGTGTCTTTCATTTTGGTGTCCCCTCAATGACCATTTGGATCGACACCTTATTCCCTTTCCTCTTTTGCAACTTTTCCAGTACCTTTTCAAAAATATTCAATATTCTTTCTATTTTCTTGTGAGGTATCATGAAGTTGAGATAATTTACTTTTGGCTTTGTGTTCCACTTTTATGCCTTATTCTAGGTCGAATACAATAATAATGTATGCTCAACTTAAACTGATACCACTATCTATAGGTGTTTATGACTATCCTCAAAATCATTGAGTTCTTATGGACCACTTGCTATATGGATTTATAGTTTAAAAGAAAAATAACCGCAATCATCATCTACGCAATATTTTCTATGGTGTACAAAAAACCTTTATATATTGTTACAATGAACATGTATTTTGGGTCACTTGGTAGTTGATCCTCGCTTGTTGACTCAACCCAATGTGGGAAAGTTAACATAGGTAATAATGTTTCATACTATAAATCATGATTTTTTCTTTCATATCTCTATAGTTTTGAAGGGGCTTGTTTGTAAGGTATGAGACCCAATTTAACACGATCGCATGAATACAAATGTTTTTCACATTGATGGCTTCCATGGAGCACTCCCCTACATGATAGGTCAACAACAACTCGATAGATTGCAATTAAATGTTTCCATGGCCACTCCTATATTATTTATGGAAGGTATTTGGTATCCCCATAGACATATCTCTAGGTTATATTTCAAGCATACATGTATCTATTCATATTCTTCTTCATATTCACCCACCACAACAATCCTTGTAGAGAATGTGTTGGACATTTCATTTCCTCCATGTGTAAACTTTGTGATAGTTTAGATGTTATATTACTCAATATTAATATTTCTATTAAGACATGTGTTTCTCTTGTGTGTCCATGATAGAAAAATTCCCACACATTTCTTTACAAGCATAGAAGATGTTGTTGATCTTTCTTGACCTGAAAAATGTTTTAATTATATGAAATATCTACATACCAATGCCTACTAGTTACTAGTATGTCATTATAGGAGATTCAATAATAGGTTGAGATTGTGTATTTAATTTATAACGACCACCTACTTTATAAGTTTTCATTTCCTCATCATTATTGGAAAAAAAAAGACTAAAGTATTTAACAAATCCTTTAGGTAGACATTGTCCTTAATCTCTTTGATCATGAAATTCTATCCCCTTCAATTTTCATTCTTTTCTTTTTGAACCATCATGCCTATTCATGTAGCTATTATCATCATTGGATTCACTCTAATAACCTATTAGAAAATTTAACTGAATGCGATTGGTGCACCTAAAATACCTCTTTTACGACTACACAATTTTTTTTGCATGGGTTTTCTATTTACATAACCTCAACAAAACTAATGTGCAATTTCAAAATATTTGTTCTTTTACTAGATTCTTCTCTTTATGGATGATCATTATTTTAAATATTATAGGCTTGTATTTGAAAAATAAGCATCACTACAAACTTCTTAGGTTCAAATGTGATTCTTTCATAATAACATCCATACAATAAATCCCTATTTTATACCTATAGTATTCCTTATTGAAGTGTGTGGAATCCTAAGAATTGATCTTATTTACCATATCCTATCTATGAAAAATAAATCCTTGATACATTTTACCTAGATTCTTTCATAGATAAATACTCACCATATTATTCTTCTTGGAGTGGCTTTGATCATTAATATGAATTAACTTGTTTCAGTGTGGCTTGTGTAGAATTTAAATAAAGGTTTTATTCTACCTACCTTGTCTATATGAATGGCGACAACACCTAACTCATTCCAAAAATATACAATCCTCTCTAAGTATATGTTTTCATCATAACGACTTCCCCTTGTATATAACTTACCCTATGTATACACACCCATGTACTCTACAACCCATTCAATCCTTGTGGCATATCTCCAGTTATCATTTATTCTTGATCATATATATATGTTGTGGTGGAGTAACTATCCTATGTAACTAAAAAAACATTCTAATTTTTATTCCTAAAACTACAAAGTGATGAAAAAAATAAAAGTTAAATTTTCAAAATTAAATTGAAACTATTAGAATTTAATTATTGTAATTAATTTTCTAAAATATAATTGATCAAATTAAATTTATACTACGATAATCCAACCCCTCCTCCCAAAATAACAGGGTTGTTCTGTAACGTCCTCCTCGTTATGACAACCAATCTAATAACAGGTGCAATTTTTTTTTTTGTTTAAGGTGTGTGTGCGCGCGTAGAAGTAACAAACACGCTTGACTCTACGTCACCACTCGACAACCAAGAAGACACAACCACGATGTTTAGAACAAGAAGATGGAAGGCACACAATGAGTAACTGTAAAAATATACGACCATAGGCATAAGGCGCACAACACAAACATTAAGACATACTGGGGGTGCACAGTAAGAACGCAGAGGGAAGAATCCATGATGCTAGGGTTACTATTTCTGCACCGAAAGGAAGGGCATTTAGTATTATGTCTTCTCGAAAGAAGATTAGACAGGCTCCTAGCCGACTGCTCAGGAAGAAACTAGTAACCCGACCTAGAACAAGACGCAAGGAAGACGACCAAGCACTGCAAAAATCAAGGACAACCACGACTTCTACAGGAGACACAAGTCAGAAGGATTTCGATATCGACCAACCACTATTGAGACTCAAGACCTTAATCAGAGACCAATTATTCCATTTGAACTCCATTAGTAGACGAGGTGCCCGACCAATCGTGAAGGAATGTAAATTTGAGTAAGTATAGAATCCCCAATTATAATCTTAGTAGTTCAAGGTACTTGGTTCAAGGACCTTATATCTAAACTCATTAATAACCAAGGGTTTAATCATATTAAGATAAGTCCACAATGCCATTATGTTTCATAAAATACCTAACACTAAAATTGCACCTTAATTTATAACGACATATATTACCCTTACAGAATTCAATGTTATGATACAAGACATTAATCCTTACACATCCCCATGTCAATAAAATACATTAAGGCGCCCAGGGACATGACATAATGTTACCCTAACTTGGAAAATTAGAAGAAAATCAACATTATATGTTAACTAACCCTAACAATACTTTTATTTGGTACAAGATCCTTGCTCTTACATAAGTCCAATAATATATTAAAATTGCATTACATTCATAAGCCCTATGAGCCTTGATAATAAGCGTTCTATAATCAGTGGTATTACATTAAATACCTCACTTTAACAATTCATAAGTAATAAAGGCTTGAGAATAAGAGTTCTATAATCCGTAGTATTACATTAATAACATTACTTTAACAATTCATAAGTAATAAAGGCTTGAGAATAAGAGTTCTATAATCAGTTGTATTACATTAAATACATTATTTTAACAATTCATAAGTAATAAAGGCTTGAGAATAAGAGTTCTATAATCAGTTGTATTACATTAAATACATTACTTTAACAATTCATAAGTAACAAAGGCTTGAGAATAAGAGTTCTATAATCAGTTGTATTACATTAAATACATTACTTTAACAATTCATAAGTAATAAAGGCTTGAGAATAAGAGTTCTACAATCAGTAGTATTACATTACATACATTACTTTAACAATTCATAAGTAATAAAGGCTGGAGAATAAGAGTTCTATATTTAGTTGTATTACATTAAATACCTTACCTTAATAATTCATAAGTAATTATTTTAACAATTCATAAGTAATAAAGGCTTGAGAATAAGAGTTCTATAATCAGTTGTATTACATTAAATACATTACTTTAACAATTCATAAGTAACAAAGGCTTGAGAATAAGAGTTCTATAATCAGTTGTATTACATTAAATACATTACTTTAACAATTCATAAGTAATAAAGGCTTGAGAATAAGAGTTCTATAATCAGTAGTGTTACATTAAATACATTATTTTAACAATTTAAGAATAATTATGGCTTGAGACTAAGCTTTCTATAATCAAATTTTGACATGATTTCCATTAAATTGACATATCATAAGCAATAAAGCTTGGAGGAAAGACGACCAGTCCACCTTGCACAATAAGAAAGGATTTGGCGACCAAGTGATCAAATATATACAACGATGACTATAAATACAAAAATGGACTTGCTGTCTTTCAATGCCGGCCACCATAATTTAAAAACAAGTTGATAAAGGAATCTTTGCTGACACCCATTTTAAGCAATGTAGCGTTGAAAGGGGTGACCTAAGAATGACAGGCTGTCCACCAGCGACAACAGCCTCAGCGCAGATCCAGCTGACGGATGCAGAGATGATTGGGACGTCATCCTACCAACACATTTGGTTAAGTGTTAAAGGCTTATGCCGGCAGCAGCAGTGTGTGTAGTCCTTTACAGAAAACGCCAGGGTAAGAAAAAAATCAAGGTCGACCCAATAACTCCCCACCGTTTAAAATACCAATCGAGGGCTTTTACGTAGGCTCAGGCAACGAGAAAAACTGTAATGCGAGCACTTCGGCAACCCCGATGACCGCCTTAAGGAAACGTGGACGTTACAGGTTACTTCAGTAGATAAAAGTTATACCAAAGGGGGTTTGACGGTCCACCCAGGTAAGACATGGAGTGTTCCGCACAGGGTTTTCTTTGTGTGTTATTCCAGTAAGATAATTATTCTAGGGCACCAGGAGAACGACTCTACGTGTCGCAACGGGAAGGGGATAACTAGAAAATTCGAAGGAAACCATTCAGACAACAACGCATTCATAGATTGCACCGATGGGTGAGGTTGGATTCAAAATCCGTGTGCAGGAACTCCCGCTGAAACGTAGAGGATAATCGTTGTCGAAGCCCACAAGAATATCACTGACTTACCAGAGAAAAGGGATCTCCATTCTTCCCGAAATACAATCGTCAGCAACAGAAGTGAGGGTGAAAACACCAATCAGGCTTACTGGAGACTCGTCCTCCTTCAAAATGTGGGTAAAAACTACAGAGCAGGTCAGTGGCTTACCAGATCACTCCTGACGACACTGGTCTTCTCCCTTCACGTGATCAAAGAAAGTAAAAAGTTCAGAGAGAAGTGGATCTACACGCCAGATCGATTCTCGACCCTTGGGGCAACGCATGCACGCGTACCATTAGCTCAGAAATCTACAGAGCGAAAACAACAGAAGAAGTTGGCGTTGCGGGTGACAACAACACGAGAATCAGTGACTGGTTGTCCAGCCTACTCACATAGATGTTACCTCGCAACATAAGGGGAAAACAACCTAAGGAGGGGAGACACGCTACAGGAGTAGCTACACAGCCTTGAATGAAAACAAGGAAAATGGTAACCGATCCAACTGTGAGCATTTCGACTCTTGTTCCTAGGGTCGCTACCTTAGGGTTTCATAAGCGCTTATTTAAAACAGGGTTTACAGAGTCCCGCACATTCACTAAAATTTACACAGTCAACAATGGAATACATGCCAGAACAACAATAACCATGAAACTAAGTTTAAACAATGAGTTTTACAGTAACCATGAAAACTACAAGTTTTTTTTTTTTTTAACCATACCCAATGGATCTACAGTTTATACAACAACCATTGAATCGACAGATTCTAAACTAAGTTATACAATAACCCTTGAAACTACAAGTTTATACCAGTGACCATTCTAAACTAATCTTTATCACAAACTTAAGCATTCATCCAAATAAAGACACATCCACCTAAATTCTCAGACACAACACATACTAGCATTCATCCAATAAAAACATACCTTGGCCTGTTCGCCCACTCCGGATGGTGTCCGCGTGCTCCTTGATGCTCCCGCTTGCCGACGGTAAAGAACTCACCGGTACCTCCCAGCCAAATTCTAGGGGTAATCTCCTTCCACCTCAACCCCCCGAGCCGCAAAGGGGCCACAGATAATCCAGACAATACCTAGCTTCCCAGCTCGCCTCCAAGGCTGAGCTACCACTCAAGTCAGCTAGGAAAACCCCAACTCCCACAAGCAATCAGTCCTGTTGAAATTTTGACAGCATCACAATACCTCATAGCCCATCCCCCTTTCTTTTTCCCCATCCCTTTCTTTTATCCTCTCTTTTGACCTAATCCCCATTAGGTTTTTCCCAAAAACCCTAAATCCCATTTCTTTTAAGTTTTTCCCCCTTTTATTTATTTAATTATTTCTTTTTATTTCCTTTTTTGAAAACTCAAAAGGTGATTGCGACTAGGCATCTTTTCATATTATTATTACTATATATATATATATTTTAAATTCATAATATATATATGTATTTTCTTTTAAACTCCCTTTAGTTAACAAATTAATTTCCCCTTTTCAAATTTATAACCCCCTAATTGAATTAATTTATTAAATCTCTTCATTTTACCCTACAAACTTTATGAAGACTCGCATTAGCTTAAGTGGGTTTTTTTTGTTTGTTTAATATTATTATTAGCACCTGTATTGTTAGAGCTAGCTTAGCAGGGAATAAATTTCTAATGTTATTTGCATGGCAGAGCTACTGTGAGCTAAAATATCCTGGCATTTCCATTAGGAGATGGTTAAGCTTTGATTATCATGTTAGGGCGAAGTAGTACCTTCCTAAAAGATGAATTATCAATCTTATTACTGGGAATGAGGAAAGGCCTTATGTACGTAATTAAGTAAGGAAATACTTTATGAATTCAATTAACGGTGGAATTGTTTTATGTATTTAATTAAGGAAGGAAACTCCTCGGATTAGGTGGAGGTTTCAAATCATCATAGGGGTAATGAATATTTAATGTGTACTCTTGAATTATGTTTTTTTTTTTTTACATAGGGATCAAATTCTGAACTGGCGACGCCAGGTTAGGGGTATTGTTTTAAGGATTTATTCAGGTGTTGAGGTCTTAGGTCTATTTAGGCTGACTCCTTTCTCCACATTCTTGTGACGTGCCCTTCAGGACGCACCACGTGCTCCAAGGGTGTCACTTGCCTCTTGAATTTCTTTTGTGCGACGTTCCCTTTAGGATGCACCATGTGCTCCAAGGGTGCCACTCGCCAACTGAGTTTCTTTTGTGCGACATACCCTTCAAGATGCACCATGTGTTCCAAGGGTGCCACTTGCCAACTGGACTGATTGGTAGAAATATATAACCCCTGGAGTCTATACTCCGCCAGGTGAACTTGTGGGAGACTGAGGGTTCTAAGGAATAAGTCCCCTGCCTTATTGCACACCCCTTAGAATAATCGTGAGCGACTGTCACATTCTTCCCTCACAACATCGTGGATCCTCTTGACCTAGGTAATCGTTAACCTACAGTTCGACCATGGCAGGAGTGCTAGTAGGCGGAGGCAGGGCTGCTGTCCACCTTTATCCCTCAACCTCTCTGCAAATCGTGTGTGGCCCCTTTACTCCATATGTGAGTCTGGTCGGCAAGCTATCGTCAGCTTGCATCATCAACAATCATGTCAGCAATGTCAACATCAAATCATCAAATCAAATGAAACATCATAGTAAACATATCAACCCAAAAGCACACTCCCTGACTCAGTCCAGAGTCCAAGGGGATTCTACCGATGCCTCTGCATCCTCAAGGTCAAAAACCCTACACACTCAATAAAACTAAGTCAATAGCATCTATCGACATTAAATAGTAACACATCAAGTCATTTGTCAATCGCATCATAATCAAGTATAAATGTTCTAACATCATAAAAGTCCAGATCACTTGCGAGCAAGTGTCCTCAAATAATAAGTTTTCTCAGTGCGCCAGAGAAGGATGTTACATACACCCCCTCTTGCTCTAAACTTCATCCTGAAGTTTCTCAGTATAATGCCGAAATAAAAGTACCACGGTTTCATAAGTACCACAGTATCATAAGTCTATCTATCAAAAAAAATGGAAACTGTTGGCGCATATCATATGCATCCTCCCAGTTCGCCGAGTGCGGACTATAACTGTCCCACTGGACCTTGACCTGATCTACCGTTCGACGTCGTAAATGTCAAACGCGATGATCTAATATGAGGATCGGCTCAGCCATGAGCGCTCCCTTGTTTGATACCTGCAAGGAACTCAGGTCAATCATGTGTGTAGGATCACTAATATAATGTCTCAAAACAGATACTTGAAAAACATCGTGCATACGCCTCAAAGAATCAGGCAAGGCCCGTCGATAGGCCATGGGCCCCTTTGTCTACACAATATCAAAAGGCCCCACAAACCTAGGAGAGGGTTTAGCTCCTTTTCCAAACTTGATCGAACTCTTATGCAGTTTAACCTGCAAGAAGACTCGATCGCCGACCTCATAACTACGGTCGACTCGGTGCACGTTGGCATAACTCTTCTGTTGATCCTGTGCTTCTTTAATCCTTTGTCTTATTGTTTGAATTTGCTCTTCCATTTCTTGGATCACTTCCGGCCCCACCAGGACCCTAACCTCCAGCCGATCCCAACTCAAGGGTGTTCGACACGGTCGCCCATAAAGGAACTCAAAGGCGCCATCTTAATGGTGCTTTGGTAACTGTTGTTATAAGCGAACTCTACTAGAGGCAATAATTCCTCCCAATGTTTTTGTTGGTCCATCAAGTACATGCGCAACATGTCTTCCAAGGTTTGGTTCCTACGTTCTATCTGTCCGTCCGTCTCTGGGTGATACGCTGTACTAAATTTAAGTTGGGTTCCCAAGGCCTCTTGGAAACTCATCCAAAATCATCCAATGAACATCGATCCTCGATCGGAAATAATCCTTTTAGGCACACCATGCAGCCTCACAATATCACTAATGAAAACTCTCACTATGTCTGGTGCCTGATACGTCGTAAGCATAGGAATAAAGTGAGCACTCTTCATCAAAGTGTCTACTACTACAAGAATCAATTCATGTCTCCCTGCCGTCAGTGGCAATCCAACAACAAAATCCATCGAAATGACTTCCCATTTCGATTCCGGAATGGCATGGGGTTGAAGTAATCCTGCCAGGTGTCTATGTTCAACCTTTACCTACTGACACTCTAGACATCTAGCCACAAATTTGACTATGTCGGCCTTCAATCCTTTCCAGAAGAACAAGGGCTTAATGTCTGCCCTCATCTTCGTAACTCCTGGGTGAGCCATGTAAACTACTCTATGAGCCTCACTCAGGATCAACATCCTCAACTCGTCATTTGGAGGTACGCAAATCCAACCTCTAAACCTCAATAAAACATCGCTATCAAATGAATACCCCTCATATCGTGGTACCATCATGGTGTTTTGTCCGATAAAATCCTTGACGCCTTGTACCAGTCATCATCACGCTGTAAGGTGAGAATATTCTCATGTAGATTCGTTTGAAGAGGAAACACTGAAAAGATGCGCGGCCTCCAACTCAAGCATCCGCCACTCGGTTCACTGTTCTCTTTATGTAAGTAATCTCGAAATTGTACTCGCTAAGCAATTGCTACCAACACCGTTGTCGCGCGTTCAGGTCGCTTTGCATAAAAATGTGTTGTAGTCCACAATGATCAATCTTTAATTCAAATTTTCATCCAACAAGGTAGTGTCTCCAAACCTTCGAGGCATATACGATGGATAATAACTCCAAATCGTGCGTCGCATAGTTCTCCTCATGCCTTCTCAGCTTCCTCAAAATGTAAGCAATCACTCATTCGTCCTGCATCAACACTCCACCTAAACCTTCCTTGGATGCGTCAGTGCATACCAAGAAGTGTGCATCCATGTCAGGGACCTTTAGTATCAGCGTGGTTGTCAACAACTCTTTAAGCCTCCGAAATGCTTCTGCATATTTCTCTTTCCAAACAAATTTCTTGTTTTTCTTTTGCAATTCCGTGATCGGATTTGATATCTTTGAAAAACCCTCGACAAACCGTCGATAGTATCCTGCTAATCCCATAAAACTATGCACTTTTGTGACATTCGTCGGTGCATGCCATTCCATAATAGCCTCAACCTTGGTTGGATCCATGGCGATACCCTCGCCGGAGATGACATGCCCTAAGTAGTGAATCCTCGATTGATAAAAAGAGCATTTGGACAACTTCCCATACAACTTGTGTTCTCGTAAACATTGTAGAACCAAGCGCAAATGCTCGTCATGCTCCTCCGTCATCCAAGAGTAGATCAAAATATCGTCAATGAATACTTGGACAAACTTGTCCAAGTACTCGCGGAACACCCCATTCATCAAACTCATGAATACACCTGGGCTGTTTGTCAGTCCAAAAGGCAAAACATTAAACTCATAATGTCCAAATCTCATCTTAGAGGTGGTCTTAGGGATGTCATCCTCCTTGATCCATAACCGGTGATACCCGGATCGCAAATCGATCTTGGAGAACACCGTCGCACTCTTCATTTGATCAAACAGATCATCAATTTTTGGTAAGGGATATTGATTCTTGATCGTAGCCTTGTTCAGTTGACGGTAGTCAATGCAAAGCCTCCATGATCCATCCTTCTTTCGTATGAAGATAACTGGTGCACCCCACGGTGACACACTAGGACGTATCAGTCCCAGGTCCAACAACTCCTTCAGTTGGATTTCAACTCTTGCAACTCCGGGGTCAACATCCGATAAGGCGTTCTTGCTATCGGTTCGGTTCCTGATTTCAGGTCTATGGTAAAATCCAGTTCCCTTTTCGGCGACGTCCCAGGCAACTCCTCTAGAAATACGTCCGCAAACTCCTTCACCACCGGAAGGTGTCCTAGCCCTTCCACTACTCCCTTTTCATTTAGCGCGAGGATTTCATAAAGCTTGCACCCCTGTGCATACTCTTCCGTAACTGTAAGGAAGAGGCGAACCGCAGGTAAACTCCCTGGTTCCATCCTACAATCACACGTCTCTGTCCTTCGTCATCAACCATGCTCAACCGTTTCGCCTTACAGTTGAGTATCGCCTCGTGCGATTCCAACCAATCCATACCAATCACGACGTCATAATATCCTAAGATCGTGACGTATAAGTTGACCCTAGTGACAAACTCTCCCAGGTTAAGGGCACAGCCCGTAACCTTTCCTCCAACCTTCTGTTTGGCTCCCAAAGCCTTCTCTAAGAAGCTAAACTTGTCTTGAACGACTGCCTTCTGGACAACAATCGTGCAAGGTTTGAGGCATCAAAACATTTAAACCTTTGCACGCAGGTTATCGTTAAGGCCCAACATGACCCTGCTGACCTTAAACTTCTCAAAGTTAAGGTGCAGAGCTTACCAGAGCAGCGCCACAAAATATGACTCGTACTCGAGCACCGTATGATCTCCCTGTCGTAAAGCGTTGAACTCATTGAGTTGACGCTCAATGAATTCCTCTGAAAGATACCTCTCTCGGAACCGTTCCTCGAACCGTTCCCACGACGCATCTTCAACGGCCATGTTCAGCTGGGGTAGGAGCGTCTTCGACCATAGAAGAGCGCTCCCCTCCAGTTGAAAGACTGCCATGAGGACCTTCATGTTGGAGGTATAATTGCGAGGTGCAAAGCACATCGCCATCTTTTCCAACCATGCCTCGGTGGCTGCGCCTTCCTGGGCACCCAACAACTCGGGAAATTTGACCTTCTCGAGTTCCCGGTGAAAGCTACCTATAATGGTCGGTGTGCACAGCAGACCCTCAGTGGGTGTCGGTGCCCTGGCCTCATCTCTGTCCAGCGACTGATCAGTGCCTCAGACATGCACTAAAAATACCTCATCAACCGAACGACATCACCAACTGCGATCTGCTCCTATCTGAGAACCTGCTCATCTCCCTGGGGGTTCGACCCCTCAGGCGTGGAGGCTACTGGAGGCGTCGCACCTCCTCCCCTAGTACCCTTTTGTTTGCCTCCGTGGCATCCTCAACCATGATTACCTTCACACACACAACAACTCAATCAACAATAGTATAATCAATCTAATCATGCCAACGAAATCCGTAGCGAATCCCAAGTCGCGGGTCGAACCGGCTCTGATACCACATGTAACGTCCTCCTCATTACGACAACCAATCTAATAACAGGTGCAATTTTTTTTTTGTTTAAGGTGTGTGCGCACATGTATAAGTAACAAACACGCTTGAATCTACGTCACCACTCGACAACCAACAAGACGCAACCACGATGTTCAACACAAGAAGACGGAAGGCACACAATGAGTAACTGCAACAACATATGACCATAGGCATAAGGCGCACAACACAAACATTAAGACATACTGGGGATGCACAGTAAGAATGCAGAGGGAAGAATCCATGATGATAGGGTTACTATTTCTGCACCAAAAAGAAGGGCGTTTAGTCTTATGTCTTCTCGAAAGAAGATTAGACAGGCTCCTGGCCGACTGCTCAGGCAGAAACTAGTAACCCAACCTAGAACAAGACGCAAGCAAGACGACCAAGCACTGCAAAAATCAAGGACAACCACGACTTCTACGAGAGACGTAAATCAGAAGGATTTCGATATCGACCAACCACTATTGAGACTCAAGACCTTAATCAGAGACCAATTATTCCATTTGAACTCCATTAGTAGACGAGATGCCCGACCAACCGTCAAGGAATGTAAATTTAAGTAAGTACAGAATCCCCAATTATAATCTTAGTAGTTCAATGTACTTGGTTCAAGGACCTTATATCTAAACTCATTAATAACCAAGGGTTTAATTGTATTAAGATAAGTCCACAATGCCATTATGTTTCATAAAATACCTAACACTAAAATTGCACCTTAATTTATAACGACATATATTACCCTTACAGAATTCAATGTTATGATACAAGACATTACTCCTTACACATCGCCATGTCAATAAAATACATTAAGGCGCCCAGGGCCATGACATAATGTTACCCTAACTTGTCAAATTAGAAGGCAATCAACATTATATGTTAACTAACCCTAACAGTACTTTTATTTGTTACAAGATCCTTGCTCTTACATAAGTCCAATAATATATTAAAATTGCATTACATTCATAAGCCCTATGAGCCTTGATAATAAGCGTTCTATAATCAGTGGTATTACATTAAATACCTTACTTTAACAATTCATAAGTAATAAAGGCTTGAGAATACGAGTTCTATAATACGTAGTATTACATTAATTACATTACTTTAACAATTCATAAGTAATAAAGGCTTGAGAATAAGAGTTCTATAATCAGTTGTATTACATTAAATACATTACTTTAACAATTCATAAGTAATAAAGGCTTGAGAATAAGAGTTCTACAAATAGTAGTATTACATTACATACATTAGTTTAACAATTCATAAGTAATAAAGGCTGGAGAATAAGAGTTCTATATTCAGTTGTATTACATTAAATACCTTACCTTAACAATTCATAAGTAATAAAGGCTTGAGAATAAGAGTTCTATAATCAGTAGTGTTACATTAAATACATTATTTTAACAATTTAAGAATAATTATGGCTTGAGACTAAGCGTTCTATAATCAAATTTTGACATGATTTCCATTAAATTGACATATCATAAGCAATAAATCTTGGAGGAAAGACGACCAGTCCACCTTGCACAATAAGAAAGGAGTCGGCGACCAAGTGATCAAATATATACAGCGATGACTATAAATAAATACTATAAAGGCAAAAATGGACTTACTATCTTTCAATGCCGGCCACCATAATTTAAAAACAAGTTGATAAAGGAATCTTTGCTGACACCCATTTTAAGCAATGTAGCGTTGAAAGGGGTGACCTAAAAATGACAGGTTGTCCACTAGCGACAACAGCCTCAGCGCAGATCCAACTGACGGATGTGGAGATGATTGGGACGTCGTCCTGCCGAGACATCTGGTTAAGTGTTAAAGTCTTACGCTGGCAGCAACAGTGCGTGCATTCCTTTACAGAAAACACCAGGGTAAGAAAAAAATCAAGGTCGACCCAATAACTCCCCACCGTTTAAAAGACCAATCGAGGGCTTTTAGGTAGGCTCAGGCAACGAGAAAAACTGTAATGCGAGCACTCTGGCAACCCCGATGACCGCCTTAAGGAAACGGGGATGTTACAGGTCACTTCAGTAGATAAAAGTTATACCAAAGGGGGTTTGACGGTCCACCCAGGTAAGACACGTAGTGTTCCCCACAAGGTTTTATTTGTTTGTTATTCCAGTAAGATAATTCTTCCAGGGCGCCAGGAGAACGACTCTACCTGTCGCAACGGGAAGGGGATAACTAGAAAATTTGAAGGAAGCCATTCGGACAACAATGCATTCACAGATTGCACCGATGGGTGAGGTCATATTCGAAATCCATGTGCAGGAACTCCCGCCGAAACATAGAGGATCAATGTTGTCGAAGGCCAGAAGAATATCACTGACTTATCAGAGACAAGGGATCACCATTCTTCCTAAAATACAATCGTCAACAACACAAGTGAGGGTGAAAACACCAATCGGGCTTACTGGAGACTCGTCCTCCTTCAAAATGCAGGTAAAAACTACAGAACAGGTCGGTGGCTTACCAGATCACTCCTGACGGCCCTGGTCTGCTCCCTTCACGCGCTCAGAGAAAGTAAAAAGTTCAGAGAGAAGTGGATCTACACACCAGATTGGTTCTTGACCCTTGGGGCGACGCATGCATGCGTACCCATAACTCAGAAATTTGCAGAGAGAAAAAAATAGAAGAAGATGGCGTTGCAGGTGACAACAACACAAGAATCAGTGACTAGTTGTCTAGCCTACTCATGAAGATGTTACCTCACAACGTAAGGGGAAAACAACCTAAGGAGGGGAAACACGCTATAGGAGTGGCTACACAGCCTTGAATGAAAACAAGGAAAATGGTAACCGATCCAACTGTGAACATTTCGACTCCTATTCCTGGGGTCGCTACCTTAGGGTTTCATAAGCGCTTATTTAAAATAGGGTTTACATAGTCCCGCACATTCACTAAAATTTACACAGTCAACAATGGCATACATGCTAGAACAACGATAACCATGAAACTAAGTTTAAACAGTGAGTTTTACAGTAACCACGAAAACTACAAGTTTTTTTTTTGTTTTTTTTTTTTACCATACCCAATGGATCTACAGTTTATACAGCAACCATTGAATCAGAAGATTCTAAACTAAGTTATACAATAACCCTTGAAACTACAAGTTTATACCAGAGACCATTCTAAACTAATATTTATCACAAAATTAAGCATTCATCCAAATAAAGACACAACCACCTCAATTCTCAGACACAACACAGACTAACATTCATCCAATAAAAACATACCTTGGCCTGTTCGCCCGCTCTGGATGGCGTCCGCGTGCTCCTTGATGCTCCCACTTGCCAACGGTAAAGAACTCACCGGTACCTCCCAGCGAAACGCTAGGGGTACTCTCCTTCCCGCTCAGCCCCCCGAGCCGCAAAGGGGCCACACACAATCCAGACAGTACCTAGCTTCCCAGCTCGCCTCCAAGGCTGAGCTACCACTCAAGTCAGCTGGGAAAACCCCAACTCCCACAAGCAATCAGTCTCGTTGAAATTTTGACAGCATCACAATACCTCATAGCCCACCCCCCTTTCTTTTTCCCCATCCCTTTCTTTTATCCTCTCTTTTGACCTAATCCCCATTAGGTTTTTCCAAAAAACCCTAAATCCCATTTCTTTTAAGTTTTTCCCCCCTTTTATTTATTTAATTATTTATTTTTATTTCCTTTTTTGAAAACTCAAAAGGTGATTGCGACTAAGCATCTTTTCATATTATTATTACTATATATATATATATATATATATATATATATATATTTAAATTCATAATATATATATATGTATTTTCTTTTAAACTCCCTTTAGTTAACAAATTAATTTCCCCTTTTCAAATTTACAACCAACTAATTGAATTAATTTATTAAATCTCTTCATTTTACCCTACAAACTTTATGAAGACTCACATTAGCTTAAGTGGGTTTTTTTTGTTTGTTTAATATTATTATTAGCACTTGTATTGTTAGAGCTAGCTTAGCAGGGAATAAATTTCTAATGTTATTTGCATGGCAGAGCTACTGTGAGCTAGAATATCCTGGCATTGCCATTAGGAGATGGTTAAGCTTCGATTATCATGTTAGCGCGAAGTAGTACCTTCTTAAAAGATGAATTATCAAGCTTATTACTGGGAATGAGGAAAGGCCTTCTGTACGCAATTAAGTAAGGAAATACTTTATGAATTCAATTAACGGTGGAATTGTTTTATGTATTTAATTAAGGAAGGAAACTCCTCAGATTAGGTGGAGGTTGCAAATCATCATAGGGGTAATGAATATTTAATGTGTCCTCTTGAACTATGTTTTTTTGTTTTTTCTTACATAGGGCTCAAATTCTGAACTGGCGACGCCAGGTTAGGGGTATTGTTTTAAGGATTTATTCAGGTGTTGAGGTCTTAGGGCTATTTAGGCTGACTCCTTTCTCCACATTATTGCGACGTGCTATTCAGGACGCACCACGTGCTCCAAGGGTGTCACTTGCCTCTTGAATTTCTTTTGTGCGACGTGCCAACTGGACTGATTGGTAGACATCTATAACCCCTGGAGTCAGTACTCCACCAGGTGAACTTGTGGGAGACTAAGGGTTCTAAGGAATAAGGCCCCCACCTTATTGCGCGCCCCTTAGAATCATCGTGAGCGACTGTCGCAGTCTACCCTCACGGCATCGTGGATCCTCTTGAACTAGGTAATTGTTAACCTATAGTTCGAGCCACAGCGGGAGTGCTAGTAGGCGGTGGCAGGGCTACTGTCCACCCCTCTCCCTCAACCTCTCTGCAAATCGTGTGTGGCCCCTTTACTCGATATGTGAGTCTGGTCGGCAAGCTATCGTCAGCCTGCATCATCAACAATCATGTCAGCAATGTCAACATCAAATCATCAAATCAAATGAAAAATCATAGTAAACATATCAACCCAAAAGCACACTCCCTGACTCAGTCCGGAGTCCAAGGGGATTCTACCGATGCCTCTGCATTCTGAAGGTCAAAAGCCCTACAAACTCAATAAAACTGAGTCAATAGCATCTGTCGACATTGAATAGTAACACATCAAGTCATTTGTCAATCGCATCATAATCATGTATAAATGGTCTAACATCATAAAAGTCCAAATCACTTGCGAGCAAGTGTCCTCAAATAATAAGTTTTCTTAGTGCGCCAGAGAGGGATGTTACATGTTCAAAAATGGTTATGATTAGCATATGGCTCAAGGTGTGAACCATTCACCCATAATGAATTCAACTTTCCATTGAATTGGGGCAACTATATTTCACCTTCTTCAATCATATTTTCAATCCTATATGGCTACTATAGAGAATCCACACTTTTCTTGGGTTTTTCCAAAACCTATTGTAATATACAAAGTCTAAAAATCCTTATGTGAACTTCTTGTTCCAGATATACCAATCATGCCATGTTATTTGTATCCACATATAGACTATTTAGTGGTATACTATGAGAAATTTATGGTGTTATAAGTGACTAGCATATGATATCTATCTTATAGCATAGTAATGTTAGACATCCTTGTGAAATGGAAACCCATAATATTAGACTCAAATATTATAGTAGAAAGGATACTTGTTTTCTATAAATTAGGTCAAAGAACACATTCTTGGTAAGGGTCTTCTAGGTTGTACAATATTCCCATAAAATCATAGGGGTTATCCCATCCTAGTCATCATATTTAACCATGAATATTTTTGTCAAATTGTGTTTTAGGATCTTATAAATACCTTCATAGTGAAATTTTATTATGGTGGTATGGTGTAATTTGGTGATGATGGATCATATACTCCTAAAATAGCACAACTACATCACCTATGATAAAATAATTTCGCATGGTCACAATTTAAGTTTCATGGACATCCAAATTGAATTACAATATTCTTAAAAATAAACCATCCAAAAACAACTACAATAAAATTCCTTATTAATGCATATCATCAAGGCAATTAAACCTAAACCATTTCCATGATGATTTATTAGTCCCATGAGTTCCATGCAAGTGAACGTATCATCCTTAATAAATCAACCAACCACCAACGTTATGGTTCCCCAACCAGAATGGGTTGCAACTTCATCCCATTATGGGAATAACATTGACCTGCCCATTGCAATACATTCTAGTTATTAACATACATAGTCGAATATACAAATAATATCAATAACGTCATTTTAATGTGTAGCTCCATTACGGCGGTCCCTTACCTCCATATTTCCCTCCACTTTTCCCATGATGTGCCTCCCATAAAAGATATTAACTATCATCATATAAGGCATATATGTGGACAATACAATCTATATATAACTTATATAGGTGTCCTAGAATTATATAATAGTTTGGAGATGAAACCACCAACTATATATATTAACTATATACATTGTCACTAGTAATATTATTCTGGTGAATATCTATAATTGAGGAATTAAATTATATTAGTAAAGAAGTCAAGAGCTACTTCCACATCAAACATATAGAAATTAGGAAATTCATCAACTATCCATATGGCCTCCCTAGTCTAGATCCTAGATAAGTGGTTAGGTCTCTCATTTTTTTTTATCATGCTTGATCATCAAGTCAAAATCCAACTCCTAGAATGCTAGTAACTACCTCTAGGTCCATGCCTTAAACACTGTATTTCTCACCAAATATTTCATCGTTAAATAGTCTATGGAGAAATGTAATTCTCTACCAAAAAATAGAAGTTAAGGTTCAAATTTTTGGAGTTGATACATTATGTACAACCCTTCTCACTCTATGGTCTTCGAATAACTATATTCTTGAGAAAAATTCTTTTTGGTAAAGTAAATGGGGTGGTCAATCATGACTTACATAGGGTGCACCAGAATATTCCCTAGTGAAATGTTGGACACATCAACATGGACATGGAAAATGTTAGCTCAATTCAAAAAGACCAAAATTAGGGTTGCGATCATGCATTGTTTTAGCTTTGTGAATCCTCATTGACATTTCACAAGTCATATAGATGTTACATATTTCCACAATATCTCTTCCATATCTATGATTAGCTAGGAATACCCTCAAATGAACCTATGATAATACCCTTTATGTCACAATGATGATTAAAAAATGAAAACAATCATTATTGATGATAAATTAAATATAACCCATATCTTTGTAGGTTTGACCAACAATCCTTCCTTATAGTAATTACATCTATGGAGTGTTCCAAACAAGGTGTAGAAGATACATTTATAAATATGTAGTAACAATTTCATCTCCATATGGCATCCAAACATCATCCTAAACTTAACAAAATTGTCTTTAGTAGGTTGTACATTATCTAATCATCCATGCATAACTCCAAAAGAGTATGGTTATACTCATCGAATGCAATGATGAAAATAGTTCAAAAGATTGTTTACACGTTATTTAACCCAAAGGAATGATGTTTCATGTATATGGACCTCATTTTATGGATAATGTACTCTTCTTCTTATCTTCCTTCATGATATTGATCCAATGATAGTTGTGGAAGCGATTTTATTTGACATATAGTAGGATTCATTACCTATAAAGTTTTATAAAATATCATCATAGAAGGAATTTGAAAAATGGTTGTGAATAAATGCCTTATTAATTCTACAAATTTCCATAAAAATATAAATTCCACATATGTTCTTTCTCTGTATTACTATCTGGTTGATTCACTCAAATTCATCACAAAAATGGTGAACCTTGATGCCAACATTTTATTAATCTTTTACTTAACCTATTCCTTATAGTATGGATTCATATTTTATCTCGACGTTTCGATGGGCCTACCCCTTGGCTTCAACTCTATTTTCATTTAATAGAAACATTCTACCACAAATTTCATTTCCATGAATCTTTATGAGAAAATGTTATCATTTTCCCAAAGAAAATATATGATAGTATGTTCATATTGATAATATACAACAATGGGAATCTTTGGTGCCTCCTTATTCCCAATATTGATAGTATTATCATTATATTTTCATGATAGTAAATAGGATTAATTGTGTCACTTGTGTGAAGGACTATGTAGCCCCCCTCTTATTCCTTGAACCGTGATTAATGGAGTTATTTTGTAGGATCATCCTCTATTGTACTAATGATCATTAATTATGTTTGTTTAATATTAGGGAATACCAAATTTGTTGAACCTAATTTAGTATTTTTCATGTCCTCTTGGTAGATCTAAAAATTGTCGCATAACCTTTCACAAAAAAATGGTTAAATGGTTTTCTATCATTACATATCTACTTATATATACAAAATCTATAGAAATGGATATAATTTGTAGAAATATTTATAAAACTATTTATTCATAGAGGCCCAATGTGTTGTCCAATGTGATTGAAATTGATCTATAGGACCCACCAACTCTTAATTACCCACTAATTTCACCACATATTCCATAGCTTCTATAATCTATAGCTTTTACCTATCTTATAGGAACTTGACCTACCAACTCTTAATTACCCACTAATTTCACCACATATTCCATAGATTCTATAATCTATAGTTTTTCCCTATCTTATAGGAACTAGGAACTTGACCTACCAACTCTTAATTACCCACTAATTTCACCACATATTCCATAGCTTCTATAATCTATTTTTTTTGCCTATCTTATAGGAACTTGACCTACAGTTCCTCTACAATATCCTATGATGTTCCCAAAGTTAGTTTATGCACAATACATCATCTCACATGGGCCTCTATTACTATAAAATTTAATTCTTATACCCTATGATCATGTTCAAACTGCATATCCATTTGTTGAACAAATTTTTCAGTATTTTTTGTTGAATCAAATGTCGATAGATCCTTGAGATTGATGCCAATAAACATATATATACTCATGATTATGCATATGTATGTTTATTTCTCATAGTATAAATGCTCCCAAGGTTTGAATCTTCCCCGTAATTAGTTTCATACAAGTATATGCATCTATAACTCAATTCTACACTAGTACTCAGATTAATATAATTCTCTCACTATATAATATTGAGTTTTGATAGCTAATTAATATCTTCTTCATCTAACTCTTGTTCCACCTACTCAATGAATGTTTCCCCTTTACTAGAGTTAAAATTTTGTACTACTATGTGGCGTTCTTTCTCAAATGACATCAATTGTTACTTCATATTCAAAATAACATCACTATGAAATGTACAATTAATCCCATGAATGTATGGTAGTCATCCTTATCTTTCAAGGTATTAATGACCTCAAAATTTGCATAGGTCTATACAACATGAATATTCACTTCCATGTGTCATATCCTACCAATAAAAAAAATACTTCACTCATTTGCTAATGTATTTGATTGGTGAGAAGAATTTCTTTCTCCTTATGATGAACTCACATGATTTCTTTGGAAAGATATTTAAAAAGGACCACAAATCTAGCATATCTTCCTTAACCTCATATCCCCCATTTAATCCATTCAAAATCAACTCCTCTCTTAAAAAAATTGTTTGAGCCTTATGGACAGGATAATGATCTATTATAGTGGGAGAATATATAATTTATTTTACCAAACTCCTCAACCATTATGCTAACTAATCATCCTCACATATCCACATAAAAATTTTCAACCAGACCTATATATCATCTTCCGCTAGATCTAAGGATATACCCTCATACTTTCTTGATGGAATTTCCATGATATTTTATGATCCTAGTCCAATACATTTGTTTCCCTCCTTGGCATAGTTAGTCTCTCCCATGACCTCAATTTCATACATCATGTATACTTTTGCATGGGCTACATCAAACTCCGATGGACCTAGTGAGGCTTTATGAAGTATATTAGAACCTATAATTCTCGAATATACACATATATTAGGTCACTTCCTAGTCAATATATTGATACATATGTAGGATCAACCTCATGAACCATTTTAATGAATCCCAATCTTTGAATTAACTACACTAGTGTTGAACTTCCTCTTATTTTTTTCTTCCAATTTTTCAATTAGCTTTGGAAATTTCCAATATTATGTCATATCGTGTGGTAGTTTCTACACCATGTCTTGTGTGATTTCTATAATTTCCTATTTATCCCACCTCATTACCATTGTAACACCATGGTGAAGGATTATTTAATTAATTTGTATGGATATATTATCTTGATTCCATTTGGGGACTTTGTTCTTTCCTATAGTTCATTCCACCACAAATATATTATTCTCAAATCTTTATGCCACTTTAGATAATTCTTTACAGTTTTCCATATGGAAGGTATTAATCTTGCAAAATTGGCAATGAAAAACCCCCATTTTTTTTTATCATGGACTATACTTTGGTAGAGATCAGAAAACTCCATTCCCTTCTTCTCTACCAACAATATAGAAACCATAGTCATATATCTTTGCAACACAAGGAAATCCTTCTACATATGGCCCTTAGTTTTTTTAATTATGTACCAAACTACTTGTTTGATGATTTTTATTCCTTTCAAAAATTTATGGATCTTCTATGATAATTCTATAAACTGGTTACTATAATTGGGCCATGTTAGGTCCTACTCCTTGAATGGAAGCATATTCCAATCCACTAGTAAACTAAATTCCCATAACAAAATCCAATTCTTAGCCTCTCAATAACTAAAAATTTATTATTATACACAACATGCATTATATATCTCAAGCATATGATCAAATCTCAAAACTACTACTTATTTTCTTATATGAATTCTCCCACCCTCTGCTTAATTTGTTTCAACTCAGATTCACTATTCTATTTAAATTTCATCTTCTAAAACTACTTCACAATATCATGTTGTGGATGATTGAATGTTCAGACTAGATTAGTGGGAGATATTTTCTTTCATTAAATGTACCACAATAATCCTCTTCCATGGAAAGTGGTTTTCAAATCCACCTATAAACTAATATCATTGGTTCTCCCCATGCTCTAGAACACATCACAAGGGAATACATGTTTCTTCACATCCTCTTCACCCCAACCTTGAGATACAAACTTTTGTAGAGAATATTGGTTTCACTAAAATACCATTCTTCTCTACTAGCTAGGGGTTAACATAAATCCAAGGAAAACTAACTATTTCATTTAGAAATATGTTGATACAAACGAACTTATAGAATTGGACAACACCATAAAAAAAAATTGGCTACTTATGTATCCACACTTAAACTATTTGATTACAAAGTCATAGAAATTAGTGGATGTTTGAGGTATAAAATGGGTCTCCTTAGGAAAATAATAGTTAAAATAATAAAATAAGGGATATGAATTTTCAAGGGAAAAAAACTACCTATTTTCTTGTATTTTCAACTTTTTTTGTTTTCTAGTTTATTTGTGACTTTTGGGACTAGACTATGGTATAAGAAACCATGACCTAAGGGTATCTAAGCCATGCAAATCACCCAAAGATCACAACCATCCTAGGCCACACTAATCCTTAGCATGGTTTCATTTTTAGGTGTCTTCTCCTCTAATACCTCAGTCTTGAGTCCCCAAATTAATTATGTATTTTTTTTATTTGATGAAAGGTCGAAGTGCCTAAACAATTGAAAGGGGATGGAGTGGCTAGGAAATGTAATACTTTGAAAATTGCTAATAAAAAATCACATTGTTGGTTTCAATACAAACAAGGACGAGAGATATAAGGCTCTATGATTCCATTAGAGAGGGGAATAAATGGGGCTAATCCTTTTATTAATTATTGAATTAACCACATTTGTGTTGGGGGGGAGAATGAAGGGTAATGTGAGTCTATTGGGGAGACCATGATGTGCCTTGGAAATACTTGCTATATAAAACTTGCTCGTGGGATATTTGGGGGTTCATCTTTTTCATTCATTGCTTATTTGTTCTTTTGTTCCTCTCGCATTCACTCTTCTTAGTCATTCTTGGTTTGGAATAGGGAACGGAAAATGAATTACCGAAGGTAGTGAGACACAATTTCTTGGATATAGGATCTATAAGTTTGTTCCAGTAATGAATGGATTCTTGTGTGCATGATATTGTTGATAGTTGTGATAGGAATGTACACAACTAAGAATCCTTGTAGTTTCGAGCTTTGATGTTTCCTAACTAGTAGCATTCAGAGCCCTAGAAATAGGTGGTGCATATTGAGGATTTGCATTGAAGAGAACAGGGTTAATATATTTCGGTTGTGTAGGAAGAGTGGGGAAGATAGATTGAAAATTGAGATTGTGTGTGGTTTAGAGACCGTGAGAGATTGATTGTTGACTAGTTTGGGAAGTTAAGTGTCAGTATGCGACCCGTCCTTATGGATTCATAGCCTTGGCTCAGGGATGGAATATTGCAGATATTTTATGTGCAACAGAGCCTAAGCTTGTGTGGAGTGTCTAACATTTGTAGGTAGTTTATCTAATAACATTTTAAAGATAAGTTCTTTGTCATGTATTAATCTACTTGTATATTTATTTCCATTGTGTATTAAATATTATCTCTATGATGTGATTATGCTATGTTTGTTTTCTTGTTATTGTTGTGCTTGGGATGTTAAGCACTCTTTTACAATTTAACATGAATCTTGATTATTGCATGTGTTTTTCTCATGTTTCTTGAATTTAGAGAATGGTACCCAAAATTTGACTTTTTCCCAAGAAGTTGAATTTAGACGTTGGGTATGTCATAAATTAGTATCCAAGAAAATCTCTTTGCATTTTTTGTTATGGGTACATGAAAAATAGGTAATATAGAAAGAAAAAGAAAGAAATTTATGGTTTTTTATGTGGGTACATTACAAGTGGTATCAAAGTTGTACGTTACAACACGGGTCATGTTTATGTTTCTGTATGTTTTCTATATAACCAGGAACACACGTTCATTTTATATTATCAACTAGGGTTTCCAATAGTCTCGTGAGATGTTGTGCATTGTATCTGTGGGGTACACAGTCTTAACTTGTAATAGTTTCCTATGATTCTCCTAATAAAAGGAAATTACATATTTAATATAAAATCAAAATGACATTTCAGAAAGGAAATACACCATTAAGTTATATCCTACTCTTTCCATAAGTGTTATAAAATCAAGTTTCATTGATCCTCGAGATTGAACCTTCTTGCAACACTGCTCTGCTTTGGTATATTTGGGATACAACTTAGTAATTGGAAATTGCATTTCAGGAAATCGAAACACACCATTCTTGAAAAAAAGTAATCACCACACTTCTTATTTAATCACAAATTAACAAAAAAATGTAAAAGAGAACATATAAAAGAGTTTAATCTACAAGAATTCAAAATGACATGTAACCTATGAAAATAATCTACAACTCCACAACTTGTAAATGAAATGGAACAACAACAAAATTGAACTAGAAGCTAAAATAAATAAAATTCATATACATCAAAGAGATCCATTTACAGATCCACAACTCTTGTTATCTAGAGTGCCCCCCCTCTAGACAAGATGGAGTTGATATTATAAAAATGCTTAGCAAATGGAAATCAATACTCACACATTTAAGAAATACCCAACAAATAATGCATAGGTTTGGGATCCCTACCTTTTATTCCTGAAACTCCAATTTTTTACACCATCTTCTAAACAATATCCATGGAGTCATTATCTATATATTATGTAGAAAAATGGCTTATGAGATGTTTAGAAATGAGTAACAAACAAATAAAAAACTATATCCACTAGAAAATGCAAGAAATGTCTTCCTCTACACCAAATTTCATTGATTGGGAATAAGCACTCGATGTATCACTTGTTCTAGTCATAGGGATGGAATATGGATGTGTTTACCCAGGGCATGAGTTGGATAATATGCCCACATTGGTTTGATTATGCCAATGTATATGATTAGAAAATGAAGGTTAATATTACTCTCATATGTGCTCCAATAAACACTCGAAATCCCCTCTTGAATGGGTACATGATTTCCTTGTCTTTAGAATGGATCGAGCTATATTCCAAAAAGTAGTTAAAGCCTTGTTAACACCCCAGAATTGTCAAAGTACTGGTTTCTCACATATTTCTCATTACCTTGTTTGTAATGATTTATTTTCAACATAAGTAATATGGAAACTTGGAAACTAATTTATATCATCTTTAAAAAAAAAAACCTACACTTATTCTTACTTTATCACCTAGTAAGGAATCCATAATTCACAAGAATTTAGTAGTAACAAATCAAACTCACGTACAACCATCATTATAGACAAAAAAAAAAAAAAATGAAATCCATAACATCTAATGAGACAATTGTTATGTAGTGACCCATAGAATAAAAAAAAAATACTTTTGGGTGGTTTAGAGTGACAAAAGAGGGGTTATGATAGGTGAAAATTATACCATATGGCAGACCCTTCATCTCCCCCAACTAAAGATGTTTCATGTCCTCATGAAACCTGTAATCCTATTCATTTGTCTCTAACCCGTAGACTTGTGGACTCGTGATAAATTTTGTTCCAATAATTATATGGATATCCCTTCTTTGTTAAGTCCATTATGCCTCGAAAACAAAGCTCAGATTAGAATGCAAGACTCGAGCCAAAACCTTGGAAGAAAGGCACTACTTTCCCTTCTCTCCCTTCACAATCAGCTCTTTTAAAGGGCTCTTCAAAGATTGTAGTACTTTTTCTCCACATTATTTAATGGGACATTAAATAACTCAGCAAAACCAGGTACAATTCCAATTTCTTGAGCATGGCCCTGGAGCAAAAAATGATTTAAACCATTTGTTCATTGATTTATCTCAAATACTTTGGGACATAGTTATTTTCAGTTTGTTTCAGTTGTTTTCATCAGGAAAAACATGATCATATGATAACCCATTCAACATGTTATTGAAAAAAACTTCTTCTTGAATGATTGAATTTAAAACACACTTGAAGGAAGAACTATTTTATTTAACCATCTAGAATGCAACAAGTTATTACTAATTTATTTCTGGGCAGGGTATGTCTAGATAAGAAGAAATGGGGATGTAGCTGCAATAATCCTTGTTGGAGGAAGATGGCTACTGAGAAATAACAAAATGTGGCAAGCAATCTCCTCCATTTTTTTGATGGCAAGTCAAAAAAATTATGTGAAGGAATTGTCGACAACAAAAGCATTATTTGTGCCATTAGGTCCAATTCATACTATGCATCAAAAAGTTCCCTTTATGGTGATGTATTGGTGATGTATTTGGGATATATGCCAAGGACATGAAATTTTTTTTTATGATAAAAACATTGTTTTTCAATCGTCCTCCTTATTGAAATTTTTCACAGGCTCCCTTTTGTATTTAGTGCATTCAATCAACATCAACCTATGAAACATGTATCCTTGTAAATATGTCAAATCATCCAAAGAAATTAAGTCGATATAATCAATATGGATGTAGGATAATTTGTGCTCATGATTTCTGCAATGAGGGACTTGTGGTAATGAGGTTTGAACTTGTTAATGAAATTGTGCCTTCGACCAATATGAGCTCATCAAAGTGTAAAATCATACTTTTGGTCAATATGAAGAAATCAGGGAATGACATCATGTCTATTGGCATTCCCTCCATGAAAGAATGCCTATTTGTTACGTTCAACTATAGAGGTGAATTCTATTCCACCACTTTAAATAGGACCAATGTAGTCATAACTAGATCTCAGGAATTTGAGTCAAAGTTCTCAACAACTTCTTGTGATGTATCAACGATTTTGAGTTGCGTTTATTTATTCACAATTTTATTTCAAAATTGGGGATGAAACACTTTTTGATTCATCATCACCTACATTTTTTTCATTTTCAACAACTTTGTCTTTAAGTTCTGCAACTTCTACAACCTTTACTGCAACTAGAACGTCTTCATATTCTATTGAATCCACCAGAGGAGTTATGTTAGAGTCTTTATGATGGTATCATGTTTGTAATGTTGTTGTAGTTTAATCCATCATGGGAAGGTTCTCTACAATTTATTTTATTGAGGAGGAAGCTAGATATGAGTCTTTAACTTGTTCTTCGATAGTTGTAGGTGAATGTGATTATTCTTTGTCCACATATATACTTTATGGTTCTTCGGGTTTTTTTTTTAATTAATTTTACTCCACCACTTCCCTCTCAGGTATTTCATCATTGGTTATGATATCTACCTTTATTTTCCTGTCATAAGTTGTGTCTGAGTGTTTCTGCAATTTGTTAGTAGCTAAAATGAGGTATTGCTTCTGATTCATTCTCCCCTGTGTAAAGTGTCTTTGGAAATTATCTTGGTGTATTAATATATATAGATGATTGTGGTTCGTCATGTTGTTCTTCTAGATATAGAGATAAGGTTGAAGGTTTCCCATCAACACCTGTAGTTTCAGTCTTTTCTTTGTTTTTCCCATTATCACTTTCATGTTCCACACTTTTTTCCTCTTGTTATTGCATCAATAGTCAAAACTCTTCTGGATTATTTATTCTATTCTACCATTCCTACCATCAAGTCTATTTGTTGTGCATCGTCTCCTACAAAATCTATTAATGTAGTTATATTAAATTATTCATGATGTTATCAGATTTGGGGAGTAATAAAATAACCACATGTTATTTTATGCCAAGTAGAAGAAAACAACATCCCAATATTTCTCTTCCACTTCAAGGGGTTATATCAATGCAATGGTCTCTATCCATAATAATCTCTAGCTCTATATTGGGCATAAGGCTATTGTCCTAAGAAATGGGAGCATAACGTGCAAATCCCAAGGAAACTTCCTTGACATATAGCTTAGAAGACCCATTCTGTATGTTGATAATAGTTCACTATTTAACAAATATTACATTTTGTTTGTAGTACTCAATAGATCTTGAGGGTACTCCATATATAGGGCCATCCTAGTAATATCAAACAAGTTTAGTAGTCGTACTAATGGATCTAGGGCCTCACCTCTCTAATAGTGCAATGGAAACTTCAGGCTCATGCCACCACCTCAATCCTATAGCCAGTTTCTTAAGGGTCACTAAATTTACTTCATAAATATAGTTAGGAATACAACTAACCACCATGGCAAGGAAGCACAATGTATATGCTCTCCATGTTACATCCAAGAGATAATTTTCCCTCTATTTACCTTTCCATGAAATCCATATGGATCCCAACAACTTGTTCCCTTATCTTTGAGAAATATGAATAAATTAATCCCCATGCACATTCTCCACAGAGAAAGTAAAAATGTGTTATTGTGCAGCCTTCTAGTGCAGAAGCACTGCTACCGTTTTGGGATTTTTTTTGTTACCATATAAAAACCAATTTGGTAAGGTTTCCTGATAAATCATTTGAGCTAGACTTGAACCACCTTGTCTAAAGGAGGATCCCTGTAGCAATGTTTTTCACATTTGTGCCCTTCACATGAGTTGTAGCACATTGTTGCAAACCTTTTCATTGCTACAAATTAATTCCTTCTCATCAAGTGTTCACTTGATCATTCAATAAAAAAAATTTGCAATGAAGGGAGGACCTACAAATATAACATGCCTTGTTTTGTACAAAAACATCCCAATGGTATATCCTCTTATGACAACGAATTGATAATGTAGTCAACAATAGGAATTTATTTTCATATTAATGCAACATCCCAGAATCAGATTTGTGAAACCAAATTGTGATTGTATGGTTCAATCAATGGTGGAGTTAAATGGAAGCCATGGTTATATATAATGAATGTTGGTAATATTTGGGAACAGTTAGTGTTCCAGGCAATGGTCTCCTACGGTAAAATAACAAGTCATGAAATTGTATTTGGAGGGGGTATAATCCTATAGGAATAAGTCATTGTTCCTTTGAAGTATTTATCGGAGTGATAATATTCTCTTTATAAGACAATTGTTAATTTGAAAATACAAAACTGACTGTTCAACCAAAGTTGCAAAGAGGGTTTTGGCTTATACTATGTAACTTGTAACTTGGGGGTGAAAGTCATAAGCTTGAACATTAACCCTTAAGAAAGACAAACCTAGTAAATTATAATGAACAAGGTGTTGAATGATCATGCTTGAGAAGTATAAAACCAACTTACAAGGATGCTTATAATTATATATTTTTTTTACTAGACCATGCAAAACAAAGTTTCTTGTGTTTTAAGGACATGGAACATGAGAGGCAAAATGCAAAAGAAAAAAAATGCAAAAATTGTGGCTCAAGACATTGTGAATAGGATATAATGTGCATCTTTCTAGATTCTTGCGAATATTCCTTTGTACAAATTTAATCAAAACTGACCTTTGTAGGGCACCTTCTTCAATCACAAACTTTTCTGCTACTTAAAGATTTTAAAATAGCATGGATTTAAGTGGAGTTTGGAAAGAAGTAATTATCTCAGTAGTATGCAGGGGGGTATTCAAGCTGAGGAGATTAATATATTTCTTGTTAAAGAGTAAAACATATCCCCAAGGATATGGAACTTTTAAAAATTATTTGTCTCATAGAAAACTTTATGGATTGAGTTAGCTTTCTTAAGTCTATAGAAGGATCAAAGGGGTTTTTGATCCTTACCTCCAACTTTCCATTCCCAAGTAAAATTGATTTCCTCATGTTATATCTTTGTTTGACCCTAGAAATTTCAATGGGAACAAGTTCTATTCAGTGTAGACCCATTATTATGGAACATTTAAAAAAACTACAATAAATAGAATGCAATATCTTGTGATATTTTCATTTGATGACTAAATAATGTTGGAGATGGATCTATAATTCTTTTTGTTGTTGGAATCCCCTTTAGTTGCGTAGATTTAGTAAGCATTCATCTTTCCTTCTACATGTTGGAATTTCTTGAGGATCCTGGCATTGTAAAACTTTTTGAGGTATCGTGCTTCTAAATCGATGTGATTCTTCCCAATATTCTAAGTAAGTTTCCTTGGCATATATATTGACAAGTATTTTTCACTCTTGGTTCTTGTGGAGCAATGATAATGTTTTCTTTTCTTCCGACTGTGGATTATTGTGTGACAATAGTAAGGCCTCCTATTGTTGGTTCTTGTGGAGAAACAACAGGACCTCTTGATGTAACAACATTTATCAACTTCTAGTCCTTCTCATTTTGGATATGTTAGGGGGGTTAAAATAGATTTGAACGGTGGAGTAGAATAAGATGGTGAGGAATAGAGTAACATAATGTCATGAGTCAAATGGAGAAATTATAATGGATAAAGGTTATGGTGTCCATCATAAAGGTAATGGTGTCTAGATAAAGGTGATGGTGTCCCCCCCGAATGGAATATGTTTCCCATCCTCGGAGAATAGAAAATGGTGAGGGAGGACAAACAAAAAATATAAGACAAGAAGAAATTCATGATTTTTTCAGAAAGTATATGATTTTTGTAGAAATTTCTTCATGAGCGCCCATAGAAAAAGGATACATTGATCTACAAGAATGTCAACAAGATTTTCACCTAGTTTTGAGATATCTTCAATGAATCTCTGAGGGAATACTACTTCTATAACAAATTATTCTACTACAGGTTCTTGTGAGGCAATAGTTTTTGTCTCCTAGAAAGTTTCTTCATATAATGTCTTTACAGTTGGTTCTTGTGTTGAAACAGTCAAGCCTTTTGAGGTTGGTTCTTGTGTAGAAACCTCATTATTGTAGGTGTTCATTATTGTGTGACAACACCTATTTTTTCTCCTGGATAAACTTCTCTTGGTAGTGGAATCTTGAGTGACAACCACATGGATTGTTGGTATTTGTTCTTGTGTAGTAGCACAACTACTGTCCTTTGTTATTTTTTCACCTTATGTATCAAGGATGGATCTATGAAGAACTATTAAGAATAGAACCATACTGGAAGATTTGTACAAACTTATTAAATTTTTGGAAATGAATGGACTGTGCTAGACATGATTAGTAACAGAAAGGTATCAAGAGAACCCTTTAATGGATTGGTAGCATCAAGATTTTGGGAATATTTATTCAACAACTATTGAAACTAGAAGGATATATTAGCCTTGTAAGTGGGCCAAGTTACTTTATTGGGTGGGTTATGACTGGATGGAGAAGAAATTCATGGAGGTATTATGGAGAAAAGGAGTAGGATAAATTTATGGTGTATTAATAATGATTCATGCAGTGGTTATGGTGAGATCAGAAAGGCTTCATACACTTCAGCAAACCACTACTTATGATCCTAGAAGACAAAATTGTAAGGGATTATAGTAGTGTCAATGGATGAGTATGATGAATATTAAGTCTTCTATAGTAGTGGAATTTTTTATACAACAAGGGGATATCATTGTTCTATAAGGTTAGCATCTTGAACAATTATGCAACAAGTTCCTAGGAACTTGATCTTTGGAGATGGTTCATCCAAGGAGTCAATATCACATGATAGAATACGTGTTTTCACATCTTGGTGATGTTCCCCTTTCATGAATGTTTTCCTTCAAAAATCTCTTGTTTGTGGATTGGCCTCCATGATCCTTCTTTGACTTGCAAAAAAATTACCATATTTGCCTGCAACACAACGTGAGATTATATAGGAAAATAGATATCATGACTTTAATACTTCAATAAAACATCAATATGAGTGCAAATAATGCATATAAAATGGATCTCTTAAAGGATTCATTAAAAATTGCATTGTTACCTGATGAGGACTGGTGTCCAACCTAGACTACTTATGAGTGTTTCAATGGTAAATTCTTGATCCGATGTCCAATTAGAGTGATTCCAAAGAAATATTAAAGAGGATTAATATATAGATACCTATTATAAATATGTTTTGAAATGGTTTTGAAATAATATGTCAAAAGTGTTGAGAAATAGATTGCACGGTATCATTATCTTTAATTTTCATCCTAAACCAATTGTCATGGTTTTTGGTATAACTTTTGCATATGATGACAAATAGATCCAATTCAACTTGGATATGAAAGTATATTCATGTAGGTATCTCTAGTAGAAGCTAGTTTTGCAAAAAGGAATAATTGATGGGTCAAGCATACCATAGAATATTCGAGGAAACAACGTTATATCAGTGCATATTTAGGATAGGGAATAAATAATTAGGGCATAACTTTCTCACACAATATAGGAATGAGATGATTCAAGTTGGGTTGTAAACTAGATTCATAGGAGAATGCACCCTAGAAGCATGTTTTAAAGACGTGTCTATTTATTCTAACAAAAATTTCCTTTTAAAACTCTATTCTTTGTGATATTAGTAATCCCAAGTGCCACAAGTGTCTTATCAACATGTTATTTCTTCCAGGTGATGATCTATGTTTGTGCGGATTTTTTTAAGTGTACAATATTTGATGTAATGTATCCATGTATCAAAACTTACAAATACTTGACTCCTAAATTGTGTGATATGACCCTTGAAAGATATTATGGCTAATGAAAAAAAAAAATGAAGCAATAATAAAATCAAATATCTCATTCAAAACATGGTATAATGACAATGGGATCCCTCAATAACCATAATGGGGACATGAAGTATCCCATTATCTATGAAGTGGATATAGTGAGAGCCTAACATAACCACTATGGAATCCACATAGTGTCACACTTTTCCTAAAACAACTTTCATGTTTTGTTCATGGAATTATGATTATTATGTGATAATGACTTAAATATTTGATCAGGAAATCAAAAAATTGATTGATGTGCATTTGACATTATGCCTAGGATCAAAGGGATAGTTCTAGGGCTGAAGTAATCGGTGTTGAAGAATCAAGGGTTTCATATGAAAAGTCTAAGATGAAGTCTAAGATGAAAAATGGTCATGCTTTAATGAGAGGAGATGGAAAAAGAAGAAAAAAAATAAGGATGGAGGATTGACAGAGGAATAAAGGGTGGGGAAGAAGAAAATGGAAGTAAAGGAAACATGCAACATGAAGGTGTGGACATGGATGATACTAAGATGAGAGTACAATTAAACTAATAATTCATTTAACCCAAAATGATATATATTACAGGTGGAGATAATGGTGATTCACCACATTCCCATTAATTGATCTGGAAGAAATCTTGAAGGATTTTTTTTTCCCTTGGATCCTTCTCAGGTGGAATCCTCATTCACCGATTATTCCTTCCTCTTGTGAAACTTCCTGCAATGAGATTATTATTTCAGGTGGCTCTTATTTAACAACAAAATCCTTCTAATTTTAATGCATGCAACTATATGGATGAAAAGCACTCCATATGATACCCTACAAAGAGGATAGTTGACATATTCTCTTTTCTCTTCCACGTACCATGTCTTATCTAAAAATAGTACAAGGAATACTATTGTCCCCTTGAAATCTCCCTGAAAACGACACCAAAAATATCAATGTTTCTATATGTCTTTTATTTAACCAACAACACACGTGCATTTTATGTTATGAAACAAGGTATCCAATATTATTGTGAGATGGCATGCACTGTATGTGTGGGATACAAGATATTAACTTGTAGTAGTTTCCTAATATGCTCCTAAGAAAAGGAAATTGTGTATTTAATATATAAATAGAAGTGACATTGTGCAAAGGAAACACACCACTAAGTTATATCCTACTCTATCCATAAGTGTTGTAAAATCTGATTGCATTCAATTATTTGATCCTCGGGATTGAACCTTCCTGCAACATTGCTCCATTTTGGTATATTTGGGATACAACTTAGTTTTAATTAGAAATTGCATTACGGGAAATCAAAACACACCATGCTTACAAAAAAATAAACATTGCACTTATTATTTAATCATGAATTAACAAGTGAATGTAAAAGAGAATGTATAAAAGAGTTTCAGTTATGAGAATTAAAAAGAACATCTAACCTACGCATATAATCTACAAATCCATAGATTTTAAATGAAATAGAATAACATCAAAATAGCACTAGATGATAAAGTAGATAAAATGTATATACATCAAAGACATCCATTTATAGATCCATAAATCTTGTTCTATAGAGTGGTCCCCCTCTAGAGAATAGGGATTTTGGATTATAAAACGCTTAACAAATGTAAATTAGCACTCACACATTCAAGATATAATTAACAAAGAATACAGAGGTTTGGGTACTCTTTCTTTTATTCTTGAAACTCCAATTATTTTACATCATATTCTTAGCAATATCCATGCATTCATTCTCCATACATTATATGGAAAAATGGATTATTCCATCTTTGGAATTAGTAACAAACAAATAACAAATTATATCAACTAGACAATGAAAGAAATGTGTTCCTCTACACCATATTTCATCGATTTGGAAAAAGAGATCGATCCATCACTTGTTCTATTCATAGGGATGAAATATGATTATGTTTACCCAGGGAACCATTTGGAGAATATGTCAAAATTATTTTCATTATGCCATGGTCTGCAATCATGAAATGAGGGTTAAAGTTCCTCTCATATGTGCTTTGATCAAAACCCAAAATCCCCACTAGAATGGGTATATGGTTGTGTTGGTTTTAGAATGGATCGAAAAATATTCCAAAAATTAGTTAAAGTGTTGTTAATAATGCCATAATTATTGGAGTCATGGTTTATGACATATGCTTCATTACCCTATTTGTAACGCTTTATTTTCAACACTATTTAATCTGGAAACCTAGAAACTTATTTATATAATCTTTGAAAAAGAAAACCCTGCACTTATTCTTACTTTAGCACCTATTAAGGAATCCATAATTCACAACAAATTAGTAGCAACAAATAAAACTCACATACAACCATAATTATAGATGAATAATAACCAAAATGCAATATAATACATATAATGAGACAATTATTAGCTAGCGACCAATACAAGAAAAATAGAAACAATTTTTGGTGGTTTAGAGTCGAAAAAGAGGGGTTAAGATAGGTGAAAATTATACCATATAGGGGACCCTTCAGGGCCTTCAAGGGCTTGTTATAAGAGAAGACTGCATCATAGGTGAGCATTTTGATGTTCAACATTGTCTTTTCATACCTAGAAACAGTGTGTAAGTGATCCCCCATGGCCTTGTATTTCCATTGAGCTGTCATTTGCTTGATTTGGGCATTGTGATCAAAATTTCTAACTCCTAGAATTACAATGCACAATATTCGTCAATACAGCCTATGTGTGGATTCCCCACCATAGATCTACAACATTCTTATTTTTTTTATCCCACGTGCATGGGGATGGGTTCAAGTGATTGGTTTATATGAAACAAGGAACCCTTTGTCACTTATGTATGAATCACAAAGAGCTATGGAAACTTGTGGATTTTTTGTGTTATGTAAATTTTTATTCCTACCACCACCCCCATGAGAAGAGTCATTCACCAGATCGCAAACCACTTGGGAGTGAATTATATTCGGAGGTGTGTTGACCGGGTGATCGGTGGCCCCGTGACCTGGTGGCAGGTGGACCAGAATGTAGTCGAATTGTCACAATTGGATGCAATCTTTCTCGGGGTGGTAGGTAGCCTAGTGTTCGAGTGCCTCAGTGGCCAAACACCATTCATTCCCCAATGATTGATGGATGGGTGGCCTAGTGTAATAATGACTGAATCCATGTTAGTACCACATCATCAACCACAGACTAAGTGTCATCTAGTTTATCCAATAGGGAGTGGGAAGGT
>ML836939.1:122317-149784 GCA_009831015.1 Picea engelmannii | reverse complement strand
CAACAATCAACTAGTCTTCTATTCATAAAATATCCAATGTTGTTTTCATACAAAACTGTTATATTTATAACCATATAGAGTTCTTGAAAATGGATATATCAGATCTAAGAGATCCTTTGGTTTGTTACAATTCATCATAATTATAATTGAATTCCTTGTGATCTAATATATCACAGGGCTTCGAGAAATCTCTAAGTTTCTCTTGAATTGTGCCACGTAATTCCTTTGGCTCATTGCATGCCCAAATCTGTTTATTTACAAAGCTACACAAAATATGGAACTCAATAGTGAATTTGCATACAATCTAGAGGTCGACGATGGATCTTAACGTGATCTAGAAGTTCGTTGATGAATGTACACATGATCTGGAGCCTTATTTCACTGCACTGCTCTATAACTTTGTTTCTTTCCGACACCTGGAGTTGAATTTGACTGTGCTAACTCAAGGCTTGATTTCCTTGAATTGACTTAGCCATATGCAGTTGCTTGACATCTAGTGGACATCAGACCATCTTCCCAAAATATGGAACTTTCCCAAGTTGTTCAGTTTGACTTGGTTGTTGTAGTACTAGAGGTTTGAATGATTGCTACAAGTTTGCTAACATCTTGAAGTTGATATAGTTAGATAACTTTGAATTAATCTTTTGACATCTTTAAATTGTCAAAAAGTAGGAAAACATTAATAAAACAATTCATTTTAGAATTTGAAAGTAATATACAGATGGTTAGAGGGATGGTAGGCGATGGCGATAGCCGGTGATGGTGGGCGTTGGTGGGCGATGGTGCAGGTGGATAGGATTTTTTCCTTATTTCATGTGGTGGGGTGGCTTGGGGCGTGGTTGGGGCCTCTTTATTCGGGGTCGAAGCTTACCTAGAGTGGGGTGGAGGCATTTTGGCGTACAGAGGTTTTGCGAGGATGCCACCTTCCGCTTTTTTACTGCACTTCTTTTTATTTGCCCGGTCGGAATGGCATCGGTTTGGGTTGTAGAGTCATTACCGGAAACAGGCGTTGTGGGGTGTGAACCCATGGTTGGGGACCCAGAACCCCCTGTCGTAGTATCATTGGGGCTTCCAATGGTGAACCCAGCGGATCCGATATCTTCTCTGACATCTGGCCTAGTTTCGGGGATTCCTTCCTTGATCAATTTTTCGTATTCGGGTGGCTTGAATTTTTCCTCTGCCCTAGTCTACGAGTCGCTGGTGGTTTCTTTGATGGGATTTGAACCTGGCTTGGATCCCCTTCCGATTCTGACGGAGGGTGACTATGTTTGCATCGGTTCCGAGCTTAGGCTCTCTTTGATGGTGATTGTTGGGGTACCCAACAAAAAGACCCGCCCGTGGTTGATTCTTGTTCCCAATTCTCCCCGTCGGAGGTTTTTGATGATTCTAGTGCATTTTCGGAGCCTGCGGTGACTGTGGGCGAGTACTTTGGTGGGGTTATTGCTCTGGGCAGGGTTTCTAGACGCTATGTTTCTCCTCCTAACATTTCTGGTTCTAAAGGAAATGCTCGTGTGGTGGGTCGGGAAGGACTAAAAGACACAGGGGTTTCAAAGCGTTTGGTGCTTAGAGGTACCCAATGTGCTCAGGATAGGACCGATTCAGATAGTTTGGTTTTTGGAGAGGATATTGACATGGATTGGGTGGTAGAGTTTTCAGAACTGACCAGGGTGGGTAGGGCGCGCGGGAAGCGGTTGGGTGCTGCTTTCTTGCGTTCTTGGGTGGACAAATCTTGGGGCTCTAATATATCACGCCCTCCCAGTATTCGTCTATTAGATAAGGGTTGGTTTTCTTTCGTCTTCTTTGCTTCTACTGATGTTGTTTGGGTTTTGTCTAAAACTTGGAGTATGGATGGTACGCCTATAATACTTAAGCGATGGACTCCAAATTTTGAGGCTAAGTAGGAGAGGGTGGATGTTATTCCTATTTGGTTTTGGTTACTGAGCCTTCCTATGCAGTACTAGGACCCTGTTCATTTCTCGGCCATTGGAAACAAATTTGGTGAATTCATTGAAGCAGATTTATCCTTTGAGGACACAGGTCTGATGTCCGCGGCTAGGATATTGGCGAGGTTGGATCTACATCCGAGACTTCTCAAGGAGCTGACTATCGAGATGACTTTTGGTTCATTTATTTAGCCATTGGATTATGATGGCATTCCTTTCAGGTGTCATAGATGTCATGTTTATGGGCATGGAGTTGCGGACTGCAAACTGCCTTTCAAGGGGAAGGTGCAGGGATCCTTGGATGTTGGTGCTGGTACTGTGTCGGGCTGTGTGGATTTGGGGTCCGGGGCTACTAGGGGTGCCCATACGGTGGTTTCAAAGATCCATGACATTGGCAGGGACTGTGGGCGGCACACTACCTCACCTGCAGGTTTTTCTTTAGGCAATCTGGATTTGGATCGAGCTAAGGTTCAAAAGTCTACAAAGTTGGCTTGTCCAAGGTCTCTTCTGGTGTCGGGTAAGCAACAATTTTATTTTTCTCCGGTTGCTACTTCTATCTCTTATGAATTGTTGCTTCCACTGGGCTTTGTGGGGTTGGATGTTTTTCGTTCGGTGGGTTTCTCCACGCTCTTCTCCCAACCTCGTCCCGAGGCATGGTTTTTGTACTCTCTCTCCTGTTGGGGATCTTTTTCCTCCTTTGATCAGTACCCCATTATCCCCTTCGAGTCAGGTGTCAAGGGTTATATGTGTGCCTGGGGCTCCCCTTCCTTCGATGTCTCCTGGGGATGTGGGTAATTTGGTTTCTTCTTCTGATGGTTTAGCCTTCCCTTTGGAGTCTGCTCTTTCCTTTCCTTCATCTACTTTGTCATTAAATGGGATTCCTTCCCATTCAGGCAATCAGTCGTCTTCCAACACACAGTCTTCCGAGGGGTCTAGCTTTCGTTATTCTCTCCGCAACAAGGTTGTTTTAACTGAGGATTTGGGTAGCCGTGAAGCGAAGGATCCACTTGGGCAGGGTTTGGGTTCTCTTCCTTGGGCCCTGTCTTCGTCTTGGGGTCAAGGTAGGAGATCACATTTACTTCTGGCACAAGATCATGCCATGATTGATGTGGCCTCTGACAAACAATCTTCCATTGAATGGGTGCTTAGAGCAAAGCAACCCCAAGAGGTGGTCTCTCTATGAAAATCGTCTCTTTAAATTGTAGGGGCTTAGTGAACCCGACAAAAAAAACGTCCTTAAAAAGATTAGTTGTTGTTATCATTCCAGATGTTATGTTCCTTCAAGAAACAATGGGGGTTAGTGAACTGATGGTTGCATCATTGGAATCACTTTTTCCAGGTTAGTCCTTTGCGGCGATGGATGCAAAGGGTTGATTTGGTGGACTAGCCATTGGCTGGTGCCTCAAGCATTGTAACTGTGAACGGATTTGGGGTTTTGAATCGGGGATTGGTCTCAACATTTTCTCAATTGAGCCGGGGTGCTCCTTGACGCTTGTTAACATTTATGGTCCCTACGCTGATCAAAAATGCTATTGGGACTCCCTGGCAAAGTGCTCTTGGTTTATAGAACAAGAGGTTATTGTGGTTGGGGATTTACATTTTTCCTTGGGTGCGGTGGAGGTACGGGGTCCTAAAACTAGCCCACAACCTCTTCCTGACTACTTCACTCATTTTCTTGATCTCCATGGGCTGCTGGATTTAGAGCCGGTAAAATTACAGTTGACTTGGCAGAATAGGCGGGTCGAGGTTGATCGGGTTGCAAAACAACTGGATCGTTTACTTTTGAAGGAGGAACTGGTGGATACTTTGGCCCTTGCTCGACAATGGGTTGCAAGTAGTGGTGAATCCGATCACAACCCGATTGTCTTGGAATTATGTGGTAGGGTTCGTCGGGCTCATGTCCCCTTTAAGTTCTTTGAGGGTTGGTTAAAGGATCCAGAGTATCAAGCCTTGGTTCGTAAGTTGTGGTCTCCCTTAGGACAAGAACAAACTTCTCATGCCGCTATTCTCTTTCTGGAAAACTTGAAAAAAGTAATACAGGCTACCATCTCTTGGGCACATGAGAAAAAATTAAAAGAGGACTAGAAGCTTCTAAACATTGAAAAGACGCTTTTGGAATGGCAGGTCGACCCTGACAGGGGTTTCTGTTCCAGGTAGGTTAAGGATGAACTAGTTCATTTGGAATTTCGGAGGAGACCTATTTTGGTTGAAAAGGAAACACTATGGCGACTCAAAAGTCGTGCTATTTGGCTCGCCTGCGGGGATGAGAATACAAAATTCTTCCACTCTTTTGCCAAAGGCAGGAAATTGACAAACACTATTTGGGGTCTTAATCAGGGGGATGGACAATTGGTTAATACTTTTGAAGGTCTATCATCTTTGGGGATTTCTCATTTTAAAGATATTTTCAAGGCACATGAGGGATCCTCGATTGCGGAAATTGTGAAAGTGGCCATGCTCTACCCTCATTTTGTGGAGGAAGACGAACAAGAGTCTTTTATGAAGGAGGCTTTTGAACAAGAATTGTTGGTTGTCATGCGTTCTTTCCAGAAAGGAAAGAGTCAAGGTCCTAATGGTTGGCCGATCAAATTTTACTTGGGTTTGTTCGACTGGTTGGGAAATGATATTTTAAAATTAGTGGAGGAATCCAAAAGAAATGGGCATATTCACAATCCACTTAATGCCACCTTCATCGCATTAATCCCCAAGTCGAACAATCCTGCTACTTTTGATGATTTTTGACCTATTTCTTTATGTAACTGTATATATAAGATCATCTCAAAAGTTATTAGCCAAAGAATAAAAGATATACTTTCCAGGCATATTTCAAGCGAACAATTCGGTTTTCTAGAGGGAAGGTAGATTCATGAGGGTATCGAGGTTGCACGGGAAGGTTTTACACAGTTTAAAAAGTAGGAAACTTAAAGGTGCGGTTATTAAAATTGACCTTTTGAAGGCCTATGACAAAGTAAACTGGATTTATATCCGGATGTTGTTGATACATCTTAGCTTTGGGGTGGCTTTCACAAATTGGATTATGGGATGTTTATCTTCAGTGTCCTTTTCTATTTTGATTAATGGTTCAACTTCCTCGTTCTTCAAGGCTGAAAGGGGCGTTAGATAGGGATGTCCTCTGTCTCCAGTCCTTTTTCTTTTGGTTGTTGAGTGTCTTAGTCGTTTCTTGATTAAGGCAATGTCTGCTGGAAACTTCAGATGCATCAAAATTACTTCGGGTCTGTATATCTCACATTTACTGTTCGTGGATGACATCTTAATTTTTTGTGACGGTTCTCAACGGGATATTGAAAAACTATGTGAGGGTATAATTCTCTTCAAACAAGCTACATGCATGGTAATCAATGAACAAAACTCAAGTGTCACACTCTCTTATCTGGATGGGGGGGAGTCGCTATTCATTTCTACTAGGCTTCCCTTTCAAGTCTTTGAATTGGATAAAGGGTTGAAACCAATTGAAACCAAATGACTATCGGAAGACCGATTGGTTATGGTTCATTGCAAAACTTGAAAAAAGCCTAAAGTGTTGGAGTCATCGTTGGCTTTCTAGGGCTGGTCATTTAGTTCTTGTGAAGGCGGTTTTTGAGGCTATTCTGGTTTACTGGATGTCTTTAGCTTGGATACCAAAAGGCATTTTGGAGAAGGTGAGGAGGTTGTGCTTTAATTATATGTGGTAGTGAAATAAGGACAAAAAAGTTTTGCCCTGGGTTCAATGGGATCGTATTGCTACACCAAAGGCCTTGGGTGGTTGGGGCTTAAAAATATTTTTTCTTTTTCAAAAGCACTTGCTACAAAGAGCTCCCAACGACTGAATAAAAATTCTAGTCTCTGGACCCATGTAGTTCATCAAAAATATATTCCCCCACTATCTATTCTTGACTGGATTCAAACTACAAATAAACCATCGGTAGGGATTTCTATTATCTAGAGGGCTTTGATAAAGGAACTTGATCTTGTTGGGAATAGTCTGGTGTGGCGGGTGGGTTCTGGGCGATTGGTTTGTCTCGATTTGGATCCATGGCCTGGATTCCAGCCGAGACATTTATTGTCAGCAGGGATTATGAATAGGTTGGCGTAGGGTGGTTTCTTTTATCTTGCTTAGGTTCAACATCCTTTACAAACAAATATGTGGCATCAAGGTTGGATGTCGTGGCACAGGCTTGGTCTTCTGGATGAGGATTATATACATTGGGATATATATACATACGAAATCCAGGATGCTTCCATTCGTTTGGTTGATAGAGATGATGAATTGCTTTGGAATGGTGCTAGGGATGAGGAATATACTCCTCGCACTAGTTATATAAAGTTATGCATGGACCTTCAACAACAGGACCCCCTATGGTGGTGGAGGAAGACCTAGAAATAGTCTTGTCTGATGAAGGGAAAGCTGTTGGTATGGTCGATTCTGGAAAACAACCTGCCTACCTAGGATAATTTGCAAAGACGTCTTTCCTCTTGGCCGGTTCAATGTGCTCTTTGTAAATCCCATTTAGAATCGGTGGATCATCTTTTTTTACATTCTTCTTTTATCTGGGAGGTATGGGATTTTGCTAGGATTTTGCTGCCCTCCCTCTGGAGCTAGCAAGGAACTTCCTTTGAATTAGCTCTATAGGCATGGCTGCGTGGTTGGGGTAAGGTGGATTATTAGACTTTTCCTTTTATACTGGCTTGGGGGGATTTGGATCACTCGAAATGGGCAAATTTTCCAGGATGTGAACATTCTGGTTGAAAGGGTGGTAGTTAATTGCATTGGGATCTTTAATTCCTTTCCGGGATCGGGTGGTGGTATTTTGGCACAACCCAGGCTCGTTAGGGAGGTGGCTCCTGACTTCAATCTCCCGTGGGGATACTTTGATGGTGCTTCCTCATCTGATCAGACAAAGTGTGGCAGGGGCAACTGTCTTTATTTCTCTAACTCACAGTTCTTTACCCTCAAAGCTGGTTTGGGGAATGACACAAACAACTATTCTGAACTTTTGGCTTTAAAACTTTTTATACTTTTCACTATGGAGCAGGGTTGTAGAACATTACAAGTTTTTGGTGATTATTTAGTAATCATCAATTGGACTAATGGGATTCACGAATGTCATGTCTCTCGTTTTCTTCCATTGTTATTGGATGTACTACGTATTAAAGTTTTATTTGACTCTATCTCTTTTTCTCATATATACAGGGAAATGAACCAATTGGAGGATAGGCTTTCCAAAGAAGCCACACAGTTAGCCTTCAGACAATGGTATGTTGAAGAACATATATCAACAGGAATTCAAGGATTGTACAACAAACCCTTTCACGACAGACAAGATATATGATTCTGGATTCTCTGCTCTTTTTGCGAGGAAAATATTATGGTTTATGATGGGATGCAACCTGTTATTTTCTGATATAGTATTTGTTGTATTGGTGGGATACCCACTATATTGGGGACTTAAATGATGGTGGTTATTTCAGATGGATATTTTTTTTGGGACTGGTATTATTGGCAGACACGTGGTTATGTATCATTGATGCATGTTTTGCATCATCTGGTGGTTAGAATATTTTTGTTGGAGAATATGTACTTATCCATGTTCAAAATAGATGGTATATATATGTGTATGTGATTTTGTTATTATATAATGAAATTATGAATTTTTCCGAGGGAAGAAAAAAAAAAAAACATTCATTTTACCTTAATTCCTCCGCTTATATTTTACCCTTTATAAGGCATGGAAAGTGATGATGGAAGGCTATATTTAGGCAAAAATGGTGAAGAAAAGATAATAAAAAGGATTACTTATCAGTAAAAAAATGAGGCCAATTTAGCAACCCAACATGTATGCTAGATAATTTGTGTATCATAGGTTTTCAAATCATCATAAGACCAAGTTAAAATGTCTTTATAAGTTCTTAACAATTTAACATAAGCTTCCTTTTCCTGTTCAAAGCAGTCCTTTCCAATATTCACATTGGATCTTTTGTAGTACCTAAATTAAAAGCTTCATAGCTCAAAGTGGAACTACTTGTTTTGGCATTGAATGATCTTTTAAACCTATTTTGTAGATCGAAAAGTTTCTCCATGTTAGTGATTCCTTTAGGCATGGTGTGTAATGTGGTTTGAATTGTTTTTTTTATAATCTTTCTCTAAAGATGCATGGAACTCTTCGTCATCTATGGATAGATATCTGGGATAGAGGGTTTGCATAATAATTCGATAGAAAATATGTTTGCCTCAAAATCTTCCAAGGGAGATAACCTAGATTCAATAGTGGTTAAAGAATCAGGCACACAATTTTTAGACCTTGGAATAACAGTGATGTTAAAGGCTAGAAAATTGTTCATTAATATTTATACCTCTTACTTATAATTTTTTAGGTGTGGTGAATTACAGTGGATGATATTCTTTATTTGTCTAACTATGATTTCAAAATCACCAAAGATTTTAATTTTCTCAATTTTCAAATCAACAACCTTTTTGAGATCTTGTACAAGTGCTTCGTATTCAATAGTATTATTTGTGCAATCAAATTATAATCTACAAGACAAAGTATAGAGTCCAGATATTAGAGGTATACTTGATTCCTGACATTTTTTTTATTTTTTATCTTTTATCATTTTTCCAAAATTTGTCGTATCATTAAAATTGACACTATATACAATTTTGGTACCAATTTCTAGTTCGAGAGATAAATCATTTTGTAAAACTAACTCTGACATTTGCGTTTCTAGAAGTTAGATGCCATAGCAATAAAATTTCCAAAATTTGAATCCAATGAGTAATTCCCTAGAACATGATATTAAGAAGAAGAAGGTTCATTAGATATCACTTCTAGATCAGTTACTGTGTGATTCATGTACTTTTCTTGATCAATTCTAATTTTGTTCAGCTGCTTGTTCCAAGGTAACCATAAGTGAGACCAATCATAAGTGAAATACCCTTGTAGATTTACTTAGTAAAAGTCCATATGCTTTTGGGACGTCAACCACAACTATGTCAATGACTTGATGAACTTTAGGATTTGAAGCTATTCATATGAAGACATCTTTCAGTTCCCCGATTTCTTTTGCTTTAGACTTGTCACGTTGAATAATGTAGATTGAACATTGTGTCGGGGTAGCATTTAACTTTTTGCACACAGAATAAGGCATAACATTTGATGATGCTCCATAATCCACTAATCAATTATGCACACTTTGATTAAATATTTCAAAGGTCAACAAAAAAGGAGAAGTCAATGATTTAGGGCTCTTTTCACTGAGTGCAACATTTACTGTTTCTTTATGAGTGCTGCCTCCATCTATCTTAATTCCAAATTTAGAAGAAATCAAAGGTTGATCTTTCTCATCTCTCAAAGCATTCACAAGTAGCTTGCACTATTGCGAAATATTACATAGATTCATGATCGAAATATTTGCTTTAATTTTTTTAAGATCTTCCACAACATTATACTCCATAGGTTCCAAATCAAGAGATACATCTTTTAGTAATCTAGTAAGAACATGAGTAGGTCTATTGATTGGGTTAAGAGTCCAATGTTTCCTTGAAATAGATGTTTGAGGAAGAGTAGCTTGTTTCTAGAGCACATGTCCTTTAATTCTAGTTTTAATTGCCAAAATTTCTTCTAGTTTCTTATCATCTTCGGTTAGATTGATACCTGCAAATGAATCCCATTGAACCATTGCTATTTCATTAGGATATTTACATGATTCTTCTTCTACATTTCCTTTTGTTCATTGATCACTTACTTGCATTTGAGCATAACTGTCAATAAATCTATTAACAACCAAATTCAAAGTGTTGATCCATTGGGGGCATGTTTTTTCAGAGTGAATATCTCGATGGTAATTATAATAATTATATTTTGATTGTGCATGTGCGTGAATATTGTATTCTGAGAGAGGAGATCGTGAGAGAAAGAAGAGGAAGTTACAACGACTGTTTTGTAGGTTGTATCCCTTCATTTTGTTGGATAATAAATGGAAGGACCTGACAATTTCTCCGGTGGACGTAGCCCACACTAGGTGAACCATGTATATTTGTGTCTCTATTGTATTGTGTATCTTATGTGTTTTATTTCCACATTTGTTTTATTCTATTGCTCCATGATCCCTTTTTTCTAACAATTGGTATCAGAGCGAAAGGTAACTCGTAGGAAAAGAGGGTTCCTGGTTCAAGTGGGAGAAATGGTGGAAGATGGAAAGTTTAGGGTCAATAAATTCAATGGCTAAAACTACCAGTTATGGAAGATGCAGATGAAAGATTATATATATCAGAAGGATATATTCCTGCCATTGGGTGGAATAGAAAAGAATCTGACATAATGAAGGATGAAGAATGGGAGGTTCTTGACATAAAGGCACTAGGAACGATATGACTAAGCCTGACAGCGTCAATGGATTTCAATATTTCGAAAGAAAAGACAACGAAGGAGTTGATGGACGCATTGGCTAAACTATATGAAAACCCCTCAGTGTCCAATAAGGTATTTCTAATGAAGCGATTATTTAATATGAAGATGCGAGTAGGTGGGTTTGTTGCATATCATTTAAATGAATTTAATACGGTTGCTAATCAACTAAGTTCTGTAAAAGTGGACTTTGATGATGAGGGTAGGGATCTTCTAATCCTGTGCTCATTGCCAGAAAGCTAGAATGGCTTGGTCATGGCTGTAAGTAACTCTGTCTCTGGTTCAAACACTCTAAAATTTGTTGATGTTGTTGGTGTTATCCTTAGCGAGAAAATGCGATGAAAAAGCGCAGGCGAGACATCAAGTAATGCGTTAAACATGCAGAACAGGGGAAGACAAAAGGATAGAGGATAGGGATTAGGGAACCGCGAGAATTCTAGGAAGGACAGATCCAAAACCATACTGGAAAAGATAGAGTGCTGGAATTATGGGAAGAAAGGACATCTGAAGAAAGACTGCAGAGCTCCAAAGAAACAAAGAGATGGCCAACAGGAGAAAAACTAGGAAGCAAATGTAACAGACGATGTGTTACAAGATGCTTTGATTCTTTCTATAGATAATATTTCCGAGTCTTGGGTAGTAGATTCAAGGGCTTCATTTCATGCCACACCCCATAGGAAACATTTTCTAGATTATGTTCAATGTGATTTTGGACAGGTTCATTCGTGTCATGATGCACCATGCAAAATTATTGGAATGGGTAAGGTACAAATAAAAGAAAAGAATGGAAACCAATGGTTATTGAAAGAGGTAAGACATGTACCAGATCTAAGGAAAAGTCTAATTTCAACAGGGTAGTTGGCAAGTGAAGTTTGTATATCTATATTTACAGATAAGGCATGGATGGTCACCAAAGGATCACTGATGATAGAAAAAGGAGAGAAGGTAGGTATATTGTATTTATGTATTGGTAATATTGATTCTTCTATCTCTTTAGCTTCTACAAGAGTGGATACAACACTATGGCATCATAGGCTTGGACACATGAGTGAGAAGGGGATGCAGATACTTCACAAAAGAAATTTGTTGCCAGATATTAAACAAATTTATTTGGATTTCTGTGAGCACTGTGTTTATGGAAAACAAAAGAGAGTCAGGCTTCTCAGAGTTGGAAAGGTAAAGAAGAATGAAAAGTTATAGCTTGTGCATACAAATATATGGGGACCAGATCATGTATCATCTCTTGGTGCCTCTCGTTATTATGTTACTTTTATTGATGATGCAACTAGAAAAACTTGGGTTTATTGCATTCAACAAAAATATGATGTTTGTGATACTTTTAAGAAATGGAAAGCTTTGGTTGATAATGAGACAGGAAAAAGGTTGAAGTATCTCAGATCAGACAATGAAGGTGAATATTGCAACAAGGCATTTGATGATTATTGTTCATACCATGGGATTCGTAGAGAGAAGACAGTTCCAGGAACACCACAAGAAAATGGTGTGTTAGAAAGGATGAACATGACAATCATGGAGTGTGCAAGAAGTATGAGATTGCATGCAGGGTTGCCCTTACAGTTTTGGGAAGATGTTGTATATATTGATGTTTATTTGATAAACATAGGACCTTCAATTTCTTTGGATGGTGTCATTCCAGAGGAGGCATGGATAGGTAAAAAGGTAAACTATTAATTTTTGAAGACTTTTAGTTGTGAAGCATTTGTCCATATTGATAAAGAAAATAGAACAAAGCTTGAAGCAAAATCCAAGAAGTGTACCTTTATTGGATATGGTGTTAATGAATTTGGTTATCGCTTATGGGATTATGAAAAACACAAAATCATTAGGAGTAGAGATGTCATATTCAATGAGAAGGTCATGTATAAAGATCGGTTGCAGGGAAGGAAACAGGAAGAAGAAAAACTAGAATACACAGTGTTTGATGAGATCATTGAAAAATAAATTCCAAAGGTACCAGAAAATCAAAATGAACAACAACAAGAGAAACATTTACCTCAAACTCCTTCAAGTGTTGTTAGAAGATATACCAGGTTAATTAGACCCCCTAAATGATTATCTCCTTCATTGTATTATTTATTGTTGACTGATTCTTGTGAACCAGAAAGTTATGAAGATGCAATGCAGGTAGACATTAAAAAGAAGTGGGAGCAAGGTATGAAAGAGGAAATGGATTCCTTGGTAAATAACCAGACTTGGGACTTGGTTTAGTTGCCTACAGGTAAAAGGGCATTGCAGAATAAATGGGTTTACAGATTGAAGGAAGAAGATGGAGGCAAAAAGCGATATAAGGCTAGACTTGTTGTAAAGGGGTTTGCACAGAAGAAAGGTATAGATTTTGATGAAATATTTTCTCCTGTTGTTAATATGACTTCAATTAGGACTATTTTAAGTCTTGTGGAAGTAGAATATTTGCATCTTGAACAATTATATGTAAAAACAACTTTTATCCATGGGGATTTAGAGGAAGAGATTTATATGCAACAACCCTAGGGGTATGACGTCAAAGGAAAGGAGAATTTAATATGTAGGTTGAAGAAGAGCTTGTATGGCTTAAAGCAAAGTCCAAGGCAGTGGTATTTGAAGTTTAACAGGCCTATGACAGAACAAGGTTATAGTAGATGCCATTTTGATCATTGTGTTTATTTGAAAATGCTAGAAAATGGAAGCTATATTATCTTGTTATTGTATGTAGATGACATGCTTGTTGTAGGGTCTAATATGAAGGATATAAATGTGCTCAAGAAGAAATTAGCTAATTCATTTGCGATGAAGGATTTAGGTGTTGCGAAGAAAATCCTTGGTATGAGAATAACAAGAGAAAAAAAAATTGCAAATTGACATTGTCTTAGGGTGAGTACATAGAGAAGGTGTTGGAGAGGTTTCTAATGTAGAATGCAAAACCAATTAGTACACATTTATCCAACCATCTCAAATTAACTAAGGAAATGTGTCCCAAGATACATGAGGAGATATAATACATGTCTAGTGGCCCTTATTCATCAACAATTGGCAACTTGATGTATGCGATGGTTTGCGCAAGACCAGATATTACACACGCAGTGGGAGTTGTGAGTAGGTATATGAAAAATATAGGTAAAGAACAATGGGAGAAAGTAAAGTGGATTCTCAGGTATTTGAAAGGTACTGCTACTCATGCATTATGGTTTGGAGGTTTAGACATTGTTCTACAGGGATATGTTGATTCAAATATGGCATGTGATAAATATAGAAGGAGGTTCACCACAGGGTATGTTTTTACTGTAGGTGGAACAACAATAAGTTGGATTTCAAAACTACAAAAGGTTGTTTCACTTTTAACAACAAAATCAAAGTATGTTGCTGCTACAAAGGCTAGTAAAGAAATCATTTGGTTATAGAGGTTTATGGAGGAATTGGGAAGGAAGCAGAAGAATAACATGTTGTACTGTGATAGTGAGAGTGCCATTCATCTTGAAAATAACTCAACCTTCCATTAAAAGACTAAGAATATATAAATCAGGTACCATTTCATATGATCCATCTTGGAAGATGGACATTTGAAGTTGGAAAAGATACAAACTAGCCAAAATCCCGCAGACATGTTAACAAAGGGAGTAACCAGGGAGAAATTGAGTTCCTGCTCAGTTTTAATTGGTCTTTGAGCATGAAGGTGAAGATGAGAAATTTTCCAGGTCCAAGGTGGAGTATAGTCCAACAGGTACAACAACAATGGAGTTGTTGTGATCAGTCTCTAAGTGGGAGATTGTTGGTTGTCGAGCCTAATTATCTTCTCGATTCAGAGGTTTGTTTCAGTCGTGCTTGGACCCTATTCCCTANGGGGGGGGGGTGACAATTTTTGTAGGCCCCCCCTGACAGGGTATTTGGGGGCAACACTCCCGAAGCAAAATATTCTGAAAAATTGCCTTGTAAAATATTGTAATTTCGTAGTCAATTTGGACTGTTCATTATAAGGCCACATATTTGACGATAGAAGTTATTTTAGGGATTTTTCCCCTAAAAGGCAACCCTCTTTTATGAGGGAATTGTATTGCGGCTGTGCATGTGTGTGAATATTGTATTCTGAGAGAGGAGACTGTAAGATAAATAAGAGGAAGTTACAACATGTGTGTTGTAGGTTGTATCCCTTCATTTTGTTGGATAATAAAAGGAAGGACCTGACAATTTCTTCGGTGGACGTAGCCCACACTGAGTGAACCATATATATGTGTGTCTCTATTGTATTGTGTATCTTATGTGTTGTATTTCCATATTTTTTTTATTTTATTGCTCCACGATCATGTTTTTCTAACAAGCTTGTGTAATACATTGAAAAGAGTCAACTTTTTTGTTCGATACTGCATATGAGTTTGACTTAGTAATGTTTCCAGTATTAACCCTACCCTAATGTATTAAGTTTTCAGAAGTTTGACCTTTAGGATTAGGAATTTCTAAATAAGGGTTGTTTGTACGACTTGCCATACACAAGCCCTCCTTCTATTGCAAATTGTATTGAGGGGGTTGGATTCCCAATGATCAATAGTAGGGATTAAAACTAAGGATGGGGCCCAATTAAAATCCTCCCTGTTTGGTATGGAATAATCCTTTGGGTTATTGGTCCAACAACCTTTCAATGGGATTTAATAATTATTCTTGTCTTTTTTAGGTTTTTTCAATATTATAAAATGACAACAAAAAGTAAACTATTCTAATAGATATAAAGAAGTTGATCTTGTTGGATAACCTACAAGAACATCTAATACCTAGGAAACACAACTTTTGATCCATGTGGAAGTAATTCCTTTAATAACTAATTAGTGCATAGCATTAAGTTGAAAGAGATGAAAATAAAATACCAAGAATTAATTGAAAAGATATTTAAACAAAAGGATAAATAATAATAAATAATAAAGCATTTTACCGAGAACAACAACGAACTATTCAATTGCCAAAAGATAAATTTAACAAAAATCAAAATTCTTATTGGATGATTGAGCCATTTAAACAATAGTAGAAGAATCCACAACAAGGAATATAAGCCATAGGAAAACCTCGGTAAAACCAAATGCCTTGACTCTTAAAAGAGTTTCTGAATTAGCTTCAAAACAATTCTCTTCTACAATTCGCCAAAATTCTCCTCGGAGCCAAAACACTCTTTGCCTGAGGCCGATCCTCTTATTTATAACTTAACATTATAACTTAAAAATAAAATAAAGACAAAAAATTAGAAAAAAGAAAAAAAACTTACATGCCATCAAATTGCAAGCAAACTAGGAGATTGGGTGGCTGCATTCTTAGCATCATATTAGACCCATTGATCGAACAACTCCTCACACAATTGGAGGTATGGGAAAACATGTTGATCCATGGGGAAACTTAAGTTTTCTCTTTCTTTTTTGAAACACTGAGTGCATCTTTCTATTTATGGGAAAAACAATTATAGCCTAGTAGCCATCTTGAGTTCTCTGACCATATATCTTTCCATGTGGCCATGATTTACTAGAGTGATGGTTCTCACATTTGCTTCCCATTTATATGCAATTTTCTTGAATTTTGCAAGTATTTCATCCATTGGCCGAAATTCTGCCACTTGGATGAAATTAGGAAAAACATTTTTTGCCATAACTTTATTTATATTCTCCCAGAATTTCAAGTAAGTTTCTCGTTCATCATTTACCTAGACTTGAGATGGTGTGGCCAACTCCCCAATATTGTACTTCTCCTTTTCTTTTGGCTACTTCATCCTCCGTTAGAATCTTGATATCATGGTCCTCTTCACCATGACCTTTCTGAATTTCTTCAACATATTCAATCTGATCCTACATTCTACCTTGCTTTGCATTCCATCTCATAACTTCTTTGTACACTATATATAGCTGCAATGTTTCTTCGTGAAGTTCTATGATCTTGACTAGAAAATTTCTTTTAACTTCCTCATGTTTCTTATCGATGTCCAAAATTTGTTACACAATGGGGCTACGAAAATCTCAATATTATTTATAATAATTCACTTGATTTCTAAGGAACTCAAGTTCCTTTTCATGCCCTCAATTTCATGTTCATCTGCCCTAACTTTGTTAATGGTAGTTTGAGATATTAAAGCTACTCCAAATATCATTTCTCTCAACTTTTGACTTTTTGTATCTAACACGAGTTCATCAATAATGCATATTATAGCACTGTCGACATTTAGTTTTTATTTCCTTTGCATTCTCTTCACAATGGCATGTTGACGTCAATCATATGCAATATATTCTAGGTCAATAACTTCATCTATAGGATTTAATAGCTAAGGGATCAAATATAAGATGTGTGATGATAGGATCATAGTGAATCGAGCAAGATTTGCTTAGCTACCATAATTGAATGTTGATGGGACACTTAAATATGTATGGCCTCCTTGAACCATCCATAAGGAAACATAAAGATGGATGACCTAGATCATTCCAAGTACCATCTAATCAATGGGTGAGATCATCACAAAATAATGTCACTTAGAAACCCACTTTGGGTTGAGTTTCCTAAGTTCACTTTATGTCCCTTCATTCACCCACTTAGTGAATAAAATGTCACTTTTTCCTTAAGTGATAAAATTCCACCTTTTTGACTTAATTAAGGTCAAAGTGGAATTAGAAATAAAGTACAAGGTACATAGTCCCAATGTATTTCCCTCTTCTGTTTAGAGAACCAAAACCACAAGGGGACCACTTCCCAAGGTACACCAAAACTAAACATTCCCTCTTATCGAGGAAAGCATTTCTCACCAAGCTCATCTTGTCTTTGAAGTAGACATGTTTTCCCCTTGGTAGGGCCTTGGTGAGAATGTCTATAACTTACTCATCAGTCATAATGTATTGAAGCTGTACCGCCTCTCGTTGAATCCAATCTTTGATGAAGTGGTATCTAATCTCTATATGCTTCGACCTGTCATGGAACACTGGATTCTCAGAGAGTTTGATACAACTATGATTATCACAGTGAATGATAGTCGGAGGCAACTCCTGACCAAATAATCCAACCAACAACTTACGAAGCCAAATGGTCGCACAAATGGCCTGACTGGCCACCTTATACTCTGCCTCGGTTGAACTCAAAGCAATTGACTTATGTTTATAGATGTATGAGGAAACAAGTCTTGACCCCAACCCAAAACAACACCCTAAGGTGCTCTTCCTGTCAATAGCACATCATGCCTAGTCTGAGTGTATGTAGCCAACCAAACTCACTCCATCCCCTCTGAAATAGTCCAGACCATAATCCACTGAACCTGCAATATACTTCAAAACATGTTTTTCCCCAATCTAGTAAACACTCCTCGGCTCCACCATATACCGACTGAGTGTGTTCACGACAATACAAATATTTGGTCGAGTCTTGACGAGATACACCAACGATCCGATCAATTGCCTTTATCTTGTAGCATCCACCAATTGGGAATATGAAGTGCTAAGCTTCTTCCAATTGGTGACCATGGGTGTCGACATAGGCCTGCAGTCCTCCATATGAAATATGCTCAAGATGTCTGCAACATGCTTCCCGTGTCCCAAGAAGATGTGATCCTCCTCCTACTATACCTCCATGCCCAAGAAATAGTGCATCATCTCGATGTCTATCATCTCAAACTTTGACGCAAGAGTCATCTTGAACTCATCTATGAGATGCTTCTCTCCCGTGATGAACAAGTCATCCACATACAAAATGAGAATATGCGTGTCCTCACCTCTAATGATGTAATAGAGGTTAGGATCAACATCGCTCTTCTCAAACCCCATCTGAAGCAAATATGAGTCAGTGCGTGAATACAAAGCTATGAGATCTTGCTTCATACCATACAATGCCTTTCTCCGAAGGCACACGCGAGACTCTCTCACACACCTCAAACCTTGTGTCTGCTCAATGTACACCTCCTCCTCAATAAATCCATTGAAAAATGCGGTCTTTACATCCATATGATGTATCCTCCAACTTATCTATGCTGCTATGGCAATAATACTCTGAATGGAAGTGTTTCTCGCAATTGGTGCGAATGTCTCATCATAATCAACTCTCTCTACCTGAGGGAATCCATGCACCACAAACCGGGCCTTTTGTTTCTCTATGCTTCCATCTGCAACATACTTGGTCTTATACAACCATCTAGAAGTCACAACTGACTTCCCCTCTGGCCTAGACACCACCTCCCATACATCATTGCGCATAATGGAGTCATACTCCTCCAACATGGCTTCTCGCCAAACGTGTTGGTCAATTGCTTGTGCAAATGTCTCAGGCTCTACATCTATGATGATTGTCACCATTTCCAAGTAGAACCCAAGCCTCTTTGGTGCTCTTCTCTCTTTGAACAATCTCTTGGGATCTCCTACATTCTCCTTGGCTTCCTTCAGGGTTTGCTAAAGCCATCTCGGTTTCCTCTTCCCTGGAGTAACCAAAGGAGAAGTAATATCTCGGTGCCCAAGAGTCTTTGCCTTAGATCTAATCCCAACACTATGAGATCCCGAAGCCTCTACACCCTCTTCCTGAACCCCCTGCAACTATGAACCTGAAGCTGTGCGAGGTGACCTTTTCATCCCTAAAACTGGTGCACTCGACACTTGACGTTGTGCTCCCTCTGAAACATCAATCTGTGTCTCTGGAAACTCCTCAATACTGTCTCTTGACTCAAGATACCTCCTAAAGGATCTACCCTCCTCACATATAACATCTCTACTCACCACCACTCTCCATTGTGATGTAATGTATATCTGGTAGGCCTTCGAGACCTCTGAGTAACCAACTAGAATCCCTTGCTGGGTTGTGGGGTCTAGCTTTGTCCTCTTCTCTAATGGGACATGAGAGTATGTCAAGCATCCAAAAATACTTATATTCTAAACATCGGGCCTCCTACCAGTGAAGGCCTCCTCATGAGTCTTCTTTCCCAAAACTCTATGGGGACTCCTATTCTGCATATAAACTGCAGTAGCACTCGCCTCAACCCAAAGGTATAAAGACAAAGTCTGATCATCCAACATAGATATCATTGCACCTGTAATGGCCCTATTCCTCCTCTCGACAACCCCATTCTGTTGGGGGTTGTAAGGTACAATCATCTGTCTTTTGATCCCTGCACGGGTACAAAATTCTACAAAATCTGTGGAGGCATACTCGCCTCCATTGTCTGACTGCAAGACCTTGATCCTCTTTCCTATCCGGTTCTCCATAAGAGCTTTGAAATGTTGGAACCTCTTGAAGACCCCACTCTTTGCCTTCAGGAAATAGATCTAGGTCTTCCTCAAGTGGTCATTTATGAATGAAAGATAGTACTCACAACCACTCAAGGACATACGAGACATAGGCCCACACACATATGTGTGTACTAAATCTAGTATCCTAGCTGACGTACTATCACTGCTCAGGAAAATAGCCTTGGTAACCTTACCAAGTGCACACCCTCTGCACAGATCTTGATGCTTTAAGCTGAACCGTGGAACTCCTGTCACAACCTCTCTCATCCCTCAAAGAGCCCCATGATGAAGAAGAGCCATCCTTCGATGCCACAACTCACACAACTGACTGCTGCTATCGCTACTCACTGGCAATGCATGCAGGGGCTGAAAAAGAAATATGTATAATTTACCATCCCTCACTCCAGTAACCTTCCCTAAGGTGAGATGGGATCCCTTAGGGTGTATAACAACTTTTGTCCCTATGAAGGACACCTCAAGACCCCTATCATGGAGGGTGGAAACTGATATCGGATTCTTCTTCAACCCAGTGATGTACAACACATCCATGAATTAAATGGGTGGCATACTCTCCCTTTGAAAAGTAATTGTGCCACACCCAACAACTCTGACGATGGTGTCATCACCAACAGCAATATCCATCTTGACCTATGGATCTTTGAGGTCAGTGAAGTGCTCTCTAAAACCAGTCATGTCACTCAAAGCCATGTTGTCTATATACCAAATGCTAGGTGTCGTCTCAACTGAAGTGCAACAAATAAGGAAGGAACACTCCCTCTCAAACTGTTCCTCAAACTCAGCCTCATCTGCTGTACCACTCAACCTCTTCTTCCTGTTGGGACACTGTCTAACATATTGCCCCATCTTCTTACAATCAAATCACTTCACTTTGTTCATATCCCTCTACTGCCCACTGCTGCTCTCATGTGGCTTGGCCCCTATCTTGGGACCCTGTCTAGCACCCTTGCCGACCTTCTTCTTGCCCTTTGTCCAAAGAGAAATATCCTCATCACCCTCAGATATACGTTGTTGTCCTAAAGATCTAGAGCTGCATCTCAACAACTCTTGAACGAAGTTGTCCCAAAGTCTCTCCCAACTGGGCATGACCTCCCAAGCCATAATGCCTCGCACAAATGAACCCGAAGGTTTGGAAAAGTTGTTTAGAGTTGTCCTCACCATAAATTCTGGATCCACAATCTCTCCGACTGCTGCTAAATCATCTCAAATCTTTGTAAATTTCCTAAGTTATCAAGTCACCGAATCTGACTTAAGCATCTGAATGCTCCCAAGCTTCTCCTATAGAACCATATTCCAAATTCTGATTGGGACTCTGGTAGAGCTTGCAAAATGAGGCTAGCATCTCAAAGGCACCGTCCTTCCCAGTCAAATGGGGTATGACATGGTATCTCACCACATCACAAATATTCCTCTTTTCCTTGGTGTTCTTCTTCCTGAAATCTGCATCCAACAAGGGAGATGGAGCAAGAGTAGGAGGAATCACCACGATAAATTGAACTATATCCCATAGCTCAAGATCCTCCAAGAAAAATATGATCATGGTATTCCAAGGGGACCAGTTGCTAGATCCTGCTAGCCTATGCTCTGCCCTCATTTGAGACACCGACATGGCTATCCACTGAAACTCACACTGATGCTACACACCATAAAAGATTATAACCTCACTCATGTCAACACAGGTGTGAAAATAGGTTGTCCAAAGCATTCACACAAAACTTCCCACTGTACGATTTACAAATCTACAAAACTTAGCCACGAAGCCTCTGATACCATGTAGATTTTTTAGGAACTATGAGGGTTGCCTAATATGCCCGTCTTATGACCTCTTGTCGGACTCTAAGTTTGATTATGAAAATATGTCCTTTGCTCCATTTTAGGACAACAAACAGGTCTGTATACTTTTGCTAAGAATTGTGCCCACAACTAATGGTTACATGCTCTTTTAAGGTGCCCTTGCAAGTAGTTTTAGTAACCAAGTGTTAGCACTTGCAAACCTCGAAACATATAACACTCTTCTAGGATCTTTACAAGCTCCTACTACTGATTTAAACACTAAGCATACATGAAAAATGAACACATGTATTTTTGGTCAACATGACCCTAGATAAACCCCCCCGGGGGAAAACCAGTTTAGAATGAAAGTGTATATAAGTGATGTCTAAAGCATGAGATACAACAATTAAGCAAATAAAATGGAACTTGTACAAGTAACAAGCTCTTCTCAAGCCTTGCTAATGGTTCCAAGAATAAATGTGCCATTGCAAGTGCACTCTCTTCCCTTTGTTGCCTATCTCACTGAATTGAAGCACCCTTGATCCTCCCCCGTCCGATGAAGAAACCCTTGCACACAAACAAGCTGTTGTGTGCTACCTCTTCACTGAAATCATCGGATCTGCAATAGCTCAGATACTGCTAGTGCTTGCTAATCTTGCGCCCTCCTCCAAGAGTGCGTCGTCCTCAAAGAAAAATCCCTCACCAAAAATAAATGATAGTATAAGCCTCCATGAAAGTAGGTTCCCAAGCTTTCCTCATCCATAGCCTCCATCCTCATATCAGTGCTCCCTCTCAAACTCTGCAAGTAAACAAATGAGTGAATGAGCCTCCTTTGGTCCTATGCACCCTCCTTTCACCATCCGTAAGGAAACCTAAAGATGGATGGCATGCATCACTCCAAGCACCATCTAATCAATGGGTGAGATCGACCTAAAATAATCTCACTTAGAAACCCACTTTGGGTTAAGTTTCCTAAGTTCACTTTATGTCCCTTCATTCACCCACTTAGTGAATAAAATGTCACTTTTGCCTTAAGTGACAAAATTCCACCTTTTTGACTTAAGTGAAGTCAAAGTGGAATTAGACATAAAGTACAAGGTACATAGTCACAATGTATTTCCCTCTTGTGGTTAGAGACCCAAAACCACAAGGGGACCACTTCCCAAGGTACACCAAAGCTCAATAGTGCACACCCTCTCAACCATCAATTGTAGTTGCACACCTATATGACCTTCCCATGTGTGAAATTATAAGTGGATTACAGTCGTACGACTCTCATACAAGTTAACAACAACAAATCGGATTATAAAATCTCTTCTTCAACAAATTTGACCCTCCACTACCTAATTTCTCAAAATTCGAGTTTAATTTTTTGAAATTTGTGCCCAATTGCCCAAGAGAAGCTTCATTTTCTTGAAATTTTAAAGAAATAAGCTTCAATTTATCATAATTTGTGCCCATTCAACTTTCAATTCTCAAAATTCATGCTCAATTGGTGGAATTTCATTGAAATTTGTGCCCATGAACTCCAATCTCAGATACATGTTTGCAAAATTGATTTATTTTTAAGTGAGCACTTAATTTAACATGCAATTTTGTATTTTTTCTTGGTTTGGTTTCATGTTGGTTGAGTGAAAGTCAAAATTACATTATTATCCACTACTTGTGAGTACTAGTACTCTATTGTAGCATTTTCATTTTTGAAATTTTATCCCCTGCATCCAATATGACGACTACAAGAGTCATGGAGACACAGACAATTGCAAAAAGATTGGCATAATTGGCCATCATCACTGCCACGCTAGCTACAAAAGTTAACGAGATCTCTGTCACCAAGATAGTTTCCCAACAATCCAAGTGTGAGGTCCCAATTTATGGCGGACCCTAAGATCTCAAACAACTGGAGAATTGGATCTTAGACATGGATTCTTAGTTTGATTACAACCAATTCCCCGATGATGAGAAGGTGTCATTTGCTAAATTAAAACTTACGTGACTTGCAAAAATCTTGGTTATAGACCGAGTTGCAGATCATAACCCCATCATCAAATGGACATGACTTGTATAAGCCATTACTTTGGCATTCTATCTGACAAATTACAAGAAGGACATGTTTCTTAAGTGGCTTAACTGCGTCAAGGGTTCAACGTTTTAGTACATGAATACATTCATCGATTCAACAAGTTACTTATCCTCCTTGGCATCTTCGATTCAACCGAGGAGCTCATTCTTAAGTTTAAAAGTGGTTTGTAGGAACACTTATATCGAGAATTGAGGTACATGGAGATTGCTACAATCGATGTTGCATACAATCAAGAACAACTGGTTGAAGAGAAATTCTTGGATCAACATAAACGTCAACAAAATCCTTCTAGATCTACAAGTTTAAAATCTGCATCCTTTACTTCTCCATGAACTTCATCTTATTTTTTTAAGTTTTGTAAACATTGCAAGAAACATGGACATGATGAGTCCACCTGAAGAAGAAGACATTAATTGTACAACCTTGCGAGGAAGAAACTGATGCTCCTCTTGAAGTCTTAGGATAAGAAAGGATCAATGAAGAATTGAAAGGCCATCTAAATAAAGTTACTTTGATACATCATCAATTAGTACAAGGAGGGTGTGACAATTTGTTTGTCACTCGTGCCCACCTTACTCATGACTTTTCAGTGGATTATATCGTCAATAATGGCTCGCAGAAAAATTTGATTGCAAAGTCCATTGCAGAAAAACTTCAATTACCTATGGAACCTCATCCTCATCCATATTCACTTGGATGGAAGGATAATGGGTCATCTACATAGATTATGCACACATGCATGACGTTATTCACTTTCTCTCCCCAGTTTGTGGATAAGGTCACCTGTGACGTGACCGAAATGGATTGTCGTGGATTGTTGCTAGGAAAGCTTTATCATTACGATAAGAGAGATTGTTATGATGCATACAACAATCCATACACATTGCATAAAGACAACTCTAAATACCTTGTTTGCAGTACACAACAGGTTGTTCTTCAACAATGTTCTTTGACATTCATCTAGAAGCCAAGAATGTCAGATTTGGTTCGTCCGCCAACGGACTCTACTACCTCTCCTCCATCAACAATTATTTTTCTCGCTCATTAGTTACAGTTGCCTCTTAGCAACACTTCTGAAGGACATTCTTATGGTACTCTCTTTTCATCGGTTCATCATCGGATTTGTCAGCAATCACTTAAAGCTTCTTCTCAGGCGTCTATAGTGTTTCATTCCACTTAGTCGAGTATGCACAACATTGTAAACACATATTTGAAGACAAAATAAAAATTGTCAATTGATGAGCTTAACAAACTCCTGAAGATGATCTCAATAGTGTGATTGAAACATTGAGAAATAAGTTTCATACCTAACACAATTTTCCTATTAAATATCTAACTCTCTACTGCGTAAGAATGAACAAATTAATTGTAAACACACATTAAAAGGCAAGATGGGACATAGAGAACCCAACTTCTCCTTCAACGACTATTGATTCAGTTGGTCCACAACTGCATCCTGTTTCTTCCACATTGGTTACACCAACAGATCTGGAAAGCATTGGAGGCTAGTGCTTCTTAGGATGGGAGGAAAGATAAGGAATAAAATGCATAATATATAGATTGAGTTTATATGCATTTTTTATATGTATATACTTTAGTTTATATTCATTTTTTCATTTATATTGTAATATGAGTGTGAGAGGTATGTAGCCTTTCAGTAGCTCCTAGTCTCATGAAGTAGTTCCTAGTCTCATAGAGTAGTTGAGAGAATCTCTCCAACTATCTCTATTATTATGTTCAATTTCTAGTTTCTAGGATTTTGCCTCCATGGTTGTTGAAGTCGTATCTCTATTATTATGAAGTCGTTTTTCAAGATATATAACTAAACAAGCTTGGTTTTTAATTAATAAAATTAGTTAGAGATTCTTCTTTCACACTTTTCTTGTGTTGAACTTTGTTTGATTTTCCCACATCAAGTTTATTTTTTGTTTTTTATTCAAATCCAAACACTCACTAACCTATATGAGATGCATAAAAATGACAAAATCAAAACATATGAAATTTCCTTGCAAAAAATCGAAGAAAAGACGATACCCAAAAATTTAGATTTTTAGGGTGTGTTGTGTATTCAATAGAATTACTTACACTAGTATAAGGATTGCTTATGTTATGTAAGATTCCCAACTCAAACAAAATGTTCTTTTAGAACTATAGACTTCTTCTATAGGGTAACACACAAGATTCTTGAAAACTTATCATGGGATGAAGAAGGATTTTTTTGGGAAGGTGTTAAAACTGATGCTCAAAAGTTTGTGGCAGAGTGTTTGGTTTTCCAACAAAACAAAGTAGATATGATCAAGACCTCGGGTCTTCTAGAGTCATTAGCCATACCAATTTAGTGTTGGAAGAAATCTTAATGTATTTTATTATAGGTCTACCAAATTATGAAGGAGAGAATGCCATCATGGTAGTGATAGGTCAACTCAAAAAGTATGCCAATTTTTTCTCACTTTCTCATCCTTATAAAGAAAGCACATTAGTTGTAGCATTCATGGAAATAATATATAAGCTACATGGAAACCCTAAGATTACCGTTAGTGATAGGGATCAAATTTCTACTAGTAATTTTTTTAAGTTTTAAACTTGTGAAGTAAAGCAATGCATACAGATTCTTAAGCAAAACATAAATTAATCAATGACTAATACACATAGTACATAGAGATTTAAGTTAGAAACCCTCAACTCGTAGAAAACCGTCCTTCCTTGGTGCTGTACCTCTCAGCTCTTCATTGTATTAATTTCACCATTCACAATACAATATATACAACATTTTAGGTATTTTGTAGCTACTAAAACCCTAATCCCTTAATCCAGGATTAATTTAGAAAAATGCTAAAAATAGCGAAAAAACAGAGTCGTCAAATTTGATGCACCCCCCCACACACATGCAAAGAATATAACACCTACCCATAAATTTTTGCACTAACTTGTTTTCTTATTTGGGTACTTAACTAGCTCACAACTCTTACCATCCCCAAGCTAATGGGAAAACTAAGATTTTCTCTCAATAAATGTTGGGAAGGTTATCTCAGTTGCTTTGCATCAGATAAACAATCAAAATGGGTGAAATGGTTGCAAGGGGTAGAGCCCACCCTCATATCACTGAGATAACTTATGCCCCTTTATCCTCTCCCTAGCTGAAATATTCCCTCTTAGCCCCCTACAAGAAATCTAGCCTAGCTTTGATCTTACTTCATTTCCATTGATGCTCCTCTACCATGCATGTACCTTTCGCATGGATGGATGCCACTTGTCACCTGTTAGGCCTCCCCCCACTTGATTATTAGTAATATAATTAGTGGAGACTACCAATTTTGGTGTGTAGGAAACATTGATCAATACCCTATAGGGAAAGGGAGAACCTAAAATTGCTATGCTAAAGGGTGAACCTAAATTTTATCACTATAGATTATAGGGTACATACACTAGTAGAATTGGAAAAGGGGATCCTTGAACCGAGAAGGCCCTAAAAGGTCCAAGAAATACATTTTGATTTCCTATATTACTACTTCTTCCTTGTCTCAAGAGGAGAGCATGTTTCTTTCTATGGTGGTGTGTAACTAGGAAGGCCCAAGCTAGGCACCTAATTAGTTCAAGATTTCTTGGCCTTGGGTTTTCAAGAAAATCCAAGAGAAAGCCACCCTTACTTAAGAAATACAAGAGAGAGAGATTTATTACCAATAAAAAAGATATATATCTCTTTTCAAATAGATATAGAGCCAATTAATTCAAGGGAGAGGGACTCAATAGGTAGTTATCTCTACCACACTTGACAACTCTTATGAAGTCTTTCTCATTTTGGATACTAGGGATATAATAAGGACAAAATATAAATCCATAAATAATCCCATACCCTAGGAAAGTTTTTATTTTCCGAGATAGGAAAGTGTTTTAGGACCTATGCACTAAATACCCCAAAGGGGAGCTAGGAGACTTCCTTCCATACTTAATCTAAAATATCTACATTTATGGAACTTTATGTGTTATATATATGCATATATATTTATCCATCTATTGATAATCCTCC